>PVHP010035613.1:0-18284 GCA_004024765.1 Zapus hudsonius
GTGAGTGTCTAATTTCAGTGCACCATGATGAGAAGGGAAGTGGAGAGAGGTGGATCACTTAGAACCTCATGGGCCAGCTTGCCTGGAGAACAAGGAGAGATCTTGCTTCAAACAAGGTAGAAGGCAAAGATTAACTCATGAAGTTGCCCTCTGATTTCCACATCCACACCATGGCATACATGTGCCCACACTCTCACAGCAACTAAAGAAAAGAAAAGAAAATGTAGTTTCAGAGAATCAAAATATCCTATAACATTCAAAAATAAAGATTGACAAACCAAGTTAAATATTCATAACTTCAAAGATCTAGAAATAAAACTAATGTAACCACTAATTCTCCAAGGCAAAACAAACTTTTAAAATTAAAAGAATATGTAACTTTAAAATAAAGTGAGATCTGTTATTTGATTTTTCATTTTTAAGGACATTTCAGTTGATTCTTTAGTGATTATAAACTATAAGCTTATAATAAGATATATCTTGAGTTATTCACTCATCTTGCGATTTTGGAATTTTGGGGTGACTGAGAGCTTTAGATCATCAGAGCTTTATCTCGGCTTTGTTGGGCATCAGGAGTTAGGGAGTCAGAAAACTCGATGGTCACACTAGGCTTCCAATGAGGCCCTTGGAGATTTCATGAATGAAATCCATAGATGAGAGGATAAGGTTCAGAAAGATTTTATAAGGCTATGGATAGAAGAAAATGAATGAAGGCAGACCTCTTGTACAAGAAGGCAATAGGGGGTTTGAGAACCCCACCTCAAGACTCTGGTGATCCTGCAGGATGGGTGGCTGGTGTCATCAGTCTAGTTCTGTTGTAAGGGGTCTAGGGTCAGTATTTCCGGAAAAGGGCAGTCTTCTCAGAAATCTCACTTCTCCAGGAAGGCCTTCTTGGAAAGTGGTGGAAGGACTCCAGACTAGACCTTTCTGGCGTTTTTGACCTGTAGTAAAGTGTAATGATCTCAGTTTTCCCGGACAGGCCCTAAGAGCAATTCCATAGTTTAGTCAAGAGAAAGATATTTACTTTGGGGTCATGTCACCCTAAGCTGCCCAGCCAGTTTCTTTCTCCTAGTCTTCACTTGTTCTTGGACAGAATGTGAGCTATTGATTCTCATGTGATTGATGTTGTTAGCTTTGATCTGTCTTCTGTTTCTGTCTCTCCTTTTTCCTTCATTTCCTTCACTTTATATTTTCGTATTTAAAAAAAAGAGATCTATTGTACAAACTCAGATTTTCAGATACTGCAGGAGTATATAAAATGTGACAATGCTGTGTGTATTTCCACTTCCAATCCTGCCCTGCTAGCCACTGTGATTCTTTGTGTGCTGAGCTACTCTTATGATTGGTTCTGTTCCCCTCAGTTCTTTCCATGATAGTTTCCATATAATGGTTCCTTTACAGTGTTTGGTTTCCTTTACAGCATGAGGTATAGGCCCTCATACATTTCACTGAATGACTGAGTGAATGAAACTTGTAGACCTATGCCTGAGCTGTTGAGGTATTTTGCTGAGCTCCAGGGCTTCTTAAAAGGGTCAGTGTTCTCTTCCAGTCTCTCAAGACTGTTCAACATTGCAACATCTCAGACTTTGCAAGCTCATTTTTGAAGTGCTCACGTGTAAAATGAAATACTTTCTGCTAAAATGGTAATTTAATTTTTTTTTCTTTTCTTTCAGCTGCCTTTGCAGCCCTGTTGCACTGGTAAGATTGTATTTTCTTCAGCAATTATGTAGTATAACACAGTATTCTGAAAAAGTAGTTAAATTGATAAATCAGAACCAGAGTAATAAAACTTTTTAATAAAAATTATATCAATTATTAAAGAGGCTATATTTGATACTCTAATTTATCTAATATTAATATAGTGTGCATGCTGAAAGGAACATTACTTTTTTAAATCTTCTGAATAGGCAGACATATGAATTTCATTAATCAGGCATTTTTGAAATGGTAGCCCAATGACATCTACAGCTTAATTTACATTTTTATTATACTTAACTTAAAATATTATTATGGTTCATTTTTAATTTTAAAATCTAATTGGTATGTGTTTATTAGAAATGTAGAAAACAAGTATAAGCGCAATTGTTTTTCAGTTTTATTGTCAAAGTATCTGCAAATTTTATATGCTTTTTAAAATAATTTTAATTTTTATAAGTCTAAACAGTACTTTGTTATTTTGATGTTTTCAGGAGCCATATAACACACCTTTTTGAAAATGATCGTCATTTTTCACACCTTTCAACATTGGAAAGGGAGATGGCTTTTCGTACTGAAATGGTTAGTTTTTGTGTGGTATTTTATTGTAAAATTTTATGACTCTTAAAAACTTAAGCTTTTTAAAAAATGCATTTGTTCATGTATGTGCACTTGTTCATGTGTGGTGTTTGCATGATTATGTGGGTGTGTGAGGACTTGGCACATGTATTCCAGGGTGCAGGTGCCATGGTGACCTGTGGAAGTCAGAGCACCTCTTTCAGGGCTTTCTACCCCCTTTGAGGCAGGGATTCCCTCTGGGTTTGCACCGCTGTTCTTTGCTGTACATCTCTGCCTCCCTCTGTCAGTGGCAGCAGCTGCATGCTGGAATTATAGAAGCGCACCATGGTTTCCAATTTGTTTATGTAGAGTCTGGGGAATCCAACTCCAGGACTGTGGCTAATGCAGTGAGCACTTTATCCACTGAACTATATCCTTAGCCCCAATGTTAATCTCTCCTCCCTTCTTTTCCCCTCCCTCCTCTTTCTACTTCTCTTTTCTTGATGTAGAGTCTCACTCTAGCCCAGACTACTATAGCCCAGACTGACCTGGAACTCCCTTTGTAACCTCGGGCTGGCCTTGAACACATGATTACACTACTACTTCAGATCCTGAGCACTGGGATAAAAGACCCAGTTTAACATGGAAATTTTCAAGAAAATATTCCAAAATAGAAAGAGTAGACCATTCTCCTTACTCATCTAGCTTCAACAATAGACACCATCACTCTCATCCATATACCATCCCTTTTAAAAGTAATTACTCATCCTGCATAATTTCATCTATTAATGCTAATGCTAATATGTACCTTAAATATTTCTTTAAAACATTTTTATTTACTTATTTGCAAACAGAGAAAGATAGAACAGAGTCAGAAAGAGAGAATGGACATGCCAGGGCCTTGAGCTGCTCCAAACAAACTCCAGACACATGAGCCACTTTGTACATCTGGCTTTATGTGGTTACTGGGGAATCAAACCCAGGTTGTTAGGCTTTGCGGGAAAGTGCCTTAACCACTGAACCATCTCTCCAGCCCTTTCAAATATTTTTTGTTACTGTTAACTTTACTACTATTGTCATACTTAACAATTAGCAGTTAGTATCAAAACATAAATAATGTTTGAATGACTTGACTGACATTTAAAAACAGTTAATGTCCTTTACTCTGGCTCCAGACAGTGCCTACACATTCCATTCACTTGCTGAATCTCTGAACTATTTAATCTATGAGCTTCTTTTCCCAGCAGGTCATAATGATGCTCTAATGGAAACAGCTCCTCTGGTTATCACCAGAAGATGCTAGTAAACTAACTTAATTTTATGAAAAGCAGTTAAAAAAACAACAACAGCTGGGCGTGGTGGCACATGCCTTTAATCCCAGCACTCCCCAGCACTTGGGAGGCAGAGGTAGGAGGATCACCATGAGTTCAAGGACACCCTGAGACTACAGAGTGAATTCCAGGTCAGCCTGGGCTAGAGTGAGACCCTACCTCAAAAAACCAAAAAAAAAAGCAAAAAAAGAGAATCATTTCCTATCTTTCTACCACGTGTACTAAAAAGAAAAACAAAATAAGTATTGTAGGGAAATTCTTTATTGAGGTCAGTGAGTGCAGAAAACAAAACAGCAATCATAGATTGGTAATTCCAATGAGATAAGTGCCCTCCTCTGAAGACTGGGCTCTGAGGAATCAGCAAGTCAAATCTCAAAGCCACTGATCAAACTGAACATCTGAGAAGTAAGGTAACCAGTCCTGGTTTGCCTCTCAGAATTGGGCAATAAAAAGTGCAGAGCACCACCTGGGAAATATTTCTAAAAAAGAAATCAAATCTCCTGCTGTGGACAGTTGTACAGGACAAATAACCTGAACTCCTCAGCAGATAAACAGCAGAAAAATGAAGTGGGTAGTTATGTCCTTTTTATTGTAACTCGAGTGTATCCTCTTTGCAGGGGCTGTACTATTCTTACTTTAAGACTATTGTGGAGGCGCCCTCATTTGTGGCTGGTGTGCGGATGATCATGAATGACAAGCTGACCGAATACCCACTTGTCATCAATACATTAAAAAGATTCAACCTCTACCCTGAGGTAAGTTTCTTTCTCCAATTTTGAGTTTTTATTTTTTTAAAACTTTTTTTTATTAAGCATGATTCTAAATCTAAGTTCTAACACAGCACACTGAAAGTCATTTCAGTGTTTAAAAGAAAGTGTGCATCTTGGGAAGAAATATGGAAACCATCATTACTGATTTGGTAGAATATTGATTCTAGAAGAACTATAATTACGATTATGTTCTTTAGAAAGATCTTTAGATTTGGTGAGTTTGTAGCAAGGAAGCATCATACTGTAACTCGTCATTTGCCAAATAAGATTCCTTTCCTCTGTGGGCTTCCTCATTTAATTTAGAGCACTTTGTTAGGCGAGGTGTAGCTGAAGGTGAGGCTACCCAGAAGGTGATGGAGGAAGCTGGAGAAGGTGTCATAATATCAGTAAATGTTGGGCCTCTCATCGTCCTCCTGCCTGCCTCTGCCACATCTGCAGGCCCTGGGTGTCACTTCCCAGGTGACTTGATGCCCGGTGCTCCCATGAAGCTGACGTCATCCTATTCCCCTCTTTAGCATGCTTTGGCACCGAAGGCACCCTGACAGCAGGACTGTGTCTGTCCAGGACTGCAGTTGCCTTTGGTGGGCATTTAGTCATTTCCCACTCAGAGCAGTCCAACTGTTGAATCAGTGGCTTGATTGAATATTGAATAGATAAAGATGATTGATGAAGCTACAGTTCACAATTTTCTTACCAAAGTACTCCTTTTGAATACTTTCTGGAATTATTTACAAATTGACTTTATAGAAATGAGATACAAGGTGCATCCTTTATTATTATTTTTTTTACATGAGGCCCTGTCTTTTAAGAATCTGCATAACCATCTTCTGTGCCATCTCTCATTACAGTATTTTAGTGACTGTATATATGGTCTACCATTGTCTGTTTAACACGTCTCTTATAGAAATTCTGATTGTTTTCAACCTTTTATATTCTAAGCAAAGCTACAGTAAATGTTCTTAAGTCTAAGTCTTTATAATTCACATTTATTTTTCCTGAGGTAGGGTCTTAAGTTAGCCCAGGCTGACCTGGATTCACTATGTAGTCTCAGGGTGGTCTTAAACTCATGTCACTCCTCCTACCTCTGCCTCTGGAGTGCTGGGATTAAACACGTGTGCCATCACAAATGGCTTGCACATCCTTTATTTATTTTTATTTTTGTATTTTTTAATTTATATTTTTGGTTGGTGTATATTTGTTGTACAGTGATGGGTTTATACCTTTTTGATCAAGTATATCATATAATTTGACCATATTTACCTCCTCTACCATTTCTTTTCTCCTTTTCCTCAGTTCTGCTCTTCCCCTTTCCCAATAATTACAGTTCATTGTGTGGGGGTGGGGTGGAGGGGCTGTCTTATTTCTTTTAATATGATTCTCTCTAATTCTGCTCACTTTCCTGAGATGATATAATTTCATTTCTTATGGTGGATTGAAACTCCCATATGTATATGTGTATGTATACATATATGTATGTCTATATGTCACATTTCTTTATGCATTCATCTGATGACAGACACCCAGGCCATCTGATTGAAAATTTCTTGTTCTTTTTAAAAAAGGAATAATGCCAGTTACATATATTAGATGAAAAATTTCCAAATGTGAAGAAAAGTCAAGGTCAGTGTCTTGAATAAAGCACATCCTTTTTTAAAGTATTAATTTGTTGGTGTTAAACTTGAGTTCAACATATTCTCTACTTTAGTGATTTTGGTACCTTTTGCCCAGATGCCTTTTGTAAAGGTGATGATAATTGTCTCTCTCCACAGCAGCGTTTTCAAAAATCCTGTCTGCCTCCTTACTGGCTTCATATGAAAATTGTAATTATTTGTTGTGTTTAATTCATTTTTATGTATATGTATTTATTTCAGTGTTATGCAAAGGTACATGTTCATTTAAAAAATAGTCACCTTCATGTCCCTTGCTTATTTTTTTTGAAACTTAACTCATTTTTATATACAAGATGCTGACATGATAAATGGATAAAATATTTTCTTTTTAGTTACATTTAATGTTTTGCATTAAAAATGATATTGTATCCATGTATCTTTTCATTTATACATACACGTTTTTATACATACATGTAAAATCGTTTTTACAACTATTTATGGGAGAAAGAGGCAGATGGAGGGGGGCAAGCACATCCACTGGGTCTTATAGCCACTCAAACGAATGCACCACCTTGTGCATCTGGCTTTACATGAGCACTGGGGAATCTAACACAGGTCCTTACGCTTTGCAGGCAAGCGCCTTAACTGCTAAGCAGTCTCTCCAGCCAAAGATTAACATTTTTTAACCTATTTGGAATTTGTATTGATAAATTTGTAGGATAGGAATTAATTTTTTTTGAAAATTGATCTTTTCTGTAACTCAGTTGCCTCACAAACTTGAAGAGGAACTGAGTTCCATCCTCAGTCCCCACTGTTGTAATCAGTTCCACATTGCTGGGATGAACAATCAAACCAGGCACAGTTTATGGGAGGAAAGGATTTGTATCAGTTTACAAAGGGAACTTACCAAGGGAAGTTCCATAGATGGCTTTGGCTATCCGAGGCCTTTTGCCATTCCAAATAAATTTGGAGAGTATTTTTTTCTATGTCTGCAAAGAATAAAGCTGGTATTTTTATTGTTATTGCATTGAATCTGTATATAGCTTTTGGAAGTATTGCCATTTTCACAATATTAATTCTACCTATCCAGGAACATGGGCGATCTTTCCATCTTTTCATGTCATCCTCAATTTCCTTCTTGGACATTTTTATGTTTTCATTATACAAGTCTTTCACGTCCTTGATTAGTGTTATTCCAAGGTATTTGATTTTATTTGTGGCTGATTGCTTTTTCTGTATGCATGTCATTTACATACAGGAATGTTACTGATTTTTGTGTGTTAACTTTGTATCCTACCACTTTGCTGAAGGAGTTTATCTCCTTCAGGAGTTTACTTATACTATTCTTTGGGTCCGTTATGTATAGGACCATGTCATCTGTGCGAAGGAATAGTTTCACTTCTTCCTTCCCAATTTGTATCCCTTTTATGTCTTTCTCCTGTCTTATTGCATTGGCTAGAACATCTAGGACTATGTTGATGAGCAATGTTGAGAGTGGGCATCCCTGTTTTGTTCCTGAATTTAGTGGGAACTCCTTGAGTCTTTCCCCATGGAGTATTATTTGGGCTTTAGGACTTTTGTATATGGCCTTAATTATATTGAGGTATAGACCCGCTATTCCAAGTCTTTCAAGTGTTTTGATCATGAAGTGGTGTTGGATTTTGTCAAAGGCTTTTTCTGCATTGATTGAGATGACCATGTGTTTTTTGTGGTTAAGTTTATTAATGTGGTAGATTATGTTGATTGATTTCCATATGTTGACCCAACCTGAATGAGGTAGATAATACTTTTAATATGTTGTTGAATTCGGTTTGCAATGATTTTATTCAGAATTTTTGCATATAAGCTCATCCGGGATATAGGTCTATAGTTTTTTCCTTTCTGGATTTATCTTTGTCTAGTCTGGGTATTAGAGTGATGTAAGCTTCATAGAAGGAGTTTGGAAGTATTCCCTGTTCTTTGATTACTCTAAAAAGCTTCAGAAAGAGTGGTTTTAGTTCTGTGATAACGGTTTGGTAGAATTCGACTGAGAATCCATCAAGACCTGGATGTTTCCTTCTGTGGAGGTTTTTGATTAAATTATTGATTTTGATAGATGTAACATGTTTATTTAGGAGATTTATCTGCTCGGAGTTTACTTTTGGCAGGTGGTAGGTTTCTGAGTATTCATCCATTTCTTCCAGTTTTTCCAATTTTGTGGAAGAGAGGTTTTGGAAGTTTGTCCTGATGATTCTTCCAATTAATTGGTGTCTGTTGTCATCTCTCCTTTTTCATTCCTGATTTTGTGGTTTGGGCCTTCTCTTTTTTCCATTTGGTTAGATTGGCTAGGGGTTTGTCAATCTTATTTATTTTCTGAAAGAACCAGTTCTTTGTTTCATCAATTTTTAAAATTGTTTTCTTTGTTTCTAATTCATTGATCTCTGCTCTGCTCTTAATTACTTCTTTTTGTCTTGAGCTCCTAGGGTTGGATTGCTCTAATTTTTCCAAGGCTTTTAGATGGTTAGTTAGGTTATTCATTTGTGATCTCTCTGTCTTTGTTATGAAGGCATTCAGTGCTATAAATTTTCCCCTTAGGACTGCCTTCATTGTGTCCCATAGGTTCTGGTATGATGTAGTTTCATTATCGTTTAGTTCAAGAAGTTTTTCAATTTCCAATTTGATTTCTTGAATGACCCATTCATTGTTTAATAGCAGATTGTTCAGTCTCCAATAGTTGGTGTGATTTCTATTTGTTTTCTCATTGTTGATTTCTGGCTTCAATGCATTGTGGTCCGATATGATACAGGGTGCCACCCCAATCTTCTTGAATTTGTTGAGGAATGTTTTATGTCCTAATATGTGGTTTATTTTGGAGAAGGTTCTGTGAGCTGAGAAGAATGTATATTCTGTAGAATTGGGATGGAATGTTCTGTAGATGTCTGTTAGGTCCAGTTGATCTATGGCGTTATTGAGTTCTATTATTTCCCTGTTGATCTTCTGTTTGGATGCTTTGTCTAAAGATGATAGTAGTGTATTAAAGTCTCCAACTTTGATGGACTTGGAGTTTATTTTTGTTTTATTTTTCATTAGTTTTTGCTTTATGAACTGTGGTGCACCTGGTGCATACATGTTTATGATGGTGATATTCTCTTGTAGGATTGTTCCTATGATAAGTAAGAAGTGTCCTTGTTTGTCCTTTTGAATTGATTTTGGTTTGAAATCTTTTTTGTCAGATATTAACCCCTGCTTATTTTTTGTTTCCATTAGCTTGGAAGATCATCTTCCATTCTTTCATCCTGAGGAGGTTCCTGTCTTTAGAAGTAAGGTTAGTTTATTGGAGGCAGCAGATGGAAGGATCCATTTTTCTGATCCATCCTTCCATCCTGCTATCCTGTGTCTTTCTTTGGGAGAGTTAAGACCATTGATATTCAAAGTTATACTGAGGCTTGAGTCCATCCCTGCCTTAGTGTAGGGTTTATGGGATTTAATGCCTCTTTTGTTATTTTGTCTCCTCTAGGATTGATTATTGTGTCCAACTTCTGGATGGCTCTTGGGGTTGGTTGCTTGGCTCTTCTGTGCGGAGTATTTCGTGGAGAATTCTCTGTAGATTTGATTTAGTGCCCATATAATTGTAGAGCTGTCTTTTATCTTGATATATTTTCCTTTCTCTGTCTATTATAAGGGATACTTTTACAGGGAACAATAGTTTGGGTTGAAAGCCAAAGTGATTTAGGTTTTGAAGTATACCACTCCAAGCTCTTTTCACTTTCATGGTTTTCATGGAGAAGTCTGGCGTAACTCTGATGGGTATGCCTTTATATGTGATTCGTTGTTTTGCTCTTGCTGCTTTTAGAACCCTCTCCTTGCTTTCAGTGTTTGGAGTTTTAACTACAAAGTGTCTTGGGGAGTTTCTCCTCTGGTCCCGCCTGTTTGGTGTTCTGTGTGCTTCTTGTATCTGGAGGGGATTCTTGCACAAGATTGTGGCAAGGACTCGTGAGATTTTGAATGGTGCTCGGTTCCTCTGGTGTCAGGAAGTGTGGGGGTGTTCAAAATTTCAGCAGCAGTAGCAGGCTGGGGGCTGGACTTTGATTACAACCTGGGATCAGTGGGTGGGGTCATGGGGTGCACAGGCTGGTGGGGAGCCAAGGCAAGGTTCCTTCACCTGGCCTTGCCTAGGGTCTGGGTTCTGCTATTTTATCTTTATGAATTATTTCAGGGAGATGTCACATCTTAAAAAATTAGACAGCCTTTCTGTTCATATCTTTTATGTTCCTCATTTTATATCATTTTAAAAGCATAAATCTTGCATATCTCTTGTTATATTTTATTCTTGGTTGGATGGTTGTCTGGTCAAAGACTGAGCAGTGAAGAGTATGTAGAAGATGCTGAGCCTCATTTAATTTAATACAAAAGCCACAAAGCAGGCCAGACGTGGTGGCACACACCTTTAATCCCAACACTTGGGAGGCAGAGGTAGGAGGATTGCCTTGAGTTCAAGGCCACCCTGAGACTACATAGTGAATTCCAGGTCAGGCTGGGCTGGAGTGAAACCCTACCTCGAAAAAACAAAACAAAACAAAAAAAGCTACAAAGCAGATGATACAGAAGGAGATAGTTTGATAATTATGAAAATATCTCAAAAATACTCGAGTAATGAAATAAAAATGATCTTTTTGTATGATATTTTTACTTTCTTAAAAATAGGTGATATTGGCCAGTTGGTACCGGATTTATACCAGAATAATGGATTTGATTGGTGTTCAGACCAAGATATGTTGGACAGTTACCCGAGGAGAAGGACTCAGCCCTATTGAAAGCTGTGAAGGTGACTTGTTCACTCAGTTATCAGTTGTGACATAATAAACTTACCCCAATCTTCATGTTATACATAACAATCATTTTATTATGCTCATGTGTTCTGTAAGTCTGAAATTTGGTCAAGTTCCTGCCAGGAGGACTCACATGACTGGGAAGAGTGGATTGATCTGGAGGCTGCTTCACTCTCTTTGTTCTCTGGGGCTGGGGTCAGGGTGGCAGTGAGGTGGAGCTCAGGTTTCGTCTGGGTCATCTGCATGGAGTCTTTCCATAGGCTTTGGGCAAAGGAAGTACCACAAAGTGTCCAGGTTCTTCGCAGGGCAGCTCTAGGCTCTGAATGGACTCCATAAGGCCTCAGAAGGCAGTGGTGGTGCTGTTGTCTTGCTGTGTTGCCACCCATCCCTGTCCAGAAACACAGAGTAGATGCCATATTTCTATAGGAGGCATGTCTGTAGTCCTGTTTCCAATAACCACAGCTGAGATAATATCCTCATCTCTGTTCTGCATTAATGTCCTATTATGTGAGGACATCATCTCCTTGTTATTTTCATTTCTAAGGAAACCAGTTTATTTAACTGGCAACTATTTTGAAAACAAGCACAGTTTAATATAAATTACTAAATATATAACATAACTGCAGTTATAACATATGTTTTGTTTATTTTTAAAGGATTGGGAGATCCTGCTTGTTTTTATGTTGCTGTAATTTTTATGTTAAATGGACTAATGATGGCATTATTCTTCATATATGGCACATATTTAAGGTAAGAATATTTTAGTATTTGTTAAGATGTACCAAAATAATAAAAGTAATTAGCAGGCCAGGCGTGGTGGCGCACGCCTTTAATCCCAGCACTCTAGAGGCAGAGGTAGGAGGAGGATTGCCATGAGTTCAAGGCCACCCTGAGACGACATAGTGAATTCCAGGTCAGCCTGAACTAGAGTGAGACCCTACCTCGAAAAACCAAAGGAAAAAAAAAAGAGCACTTAATCATTGATAACTTATTGTTTAGTTTTATAATAATTCTAAATACCTACTTTTCATTATAAAATTATTTCATAATTGCCTGACATCACCATTTGCTGGCTAGTCACATTTGAAATAGTTGGAGAAGCTTAGAGGATGTTGGGCACTTGACAAATGTTAATGATTCATAGGCATTTGCATATTAACAGTCTGAATTGTTCATATAAAGTATAAAAGAAAGGACTGCTTACTATCAGTAGTGTTAATGGCCCTTACTTTGCTGATGTTAAACAAGGTTATTCTATGAGGTATTTGTTATATGACCTCATGGACTTATAGGTAAGCAACATGCTTATAAGAGGAGCAATCTTTAAGAGTTGTATCTTTATTTTTCATTTCATTTTGATCATTTATGCCATTGTATGTGTGTTTGAACTATTTGACCTTGGGTGTAGCTTCAGAATTTTCTTCCTCACTGTTTGTTGATTCTTTATAGAAAGAAAGAGTTTAGGTGTATGATTTAATTGAATGAATTTCTGACTCCTCACTAGAGTAAATATTTTCATTATTTTCTTGTAGTGCTTGTTATAGCTTTCATATTAGATGGTTCTGGTTCACTTGAGGGGTTCTTTGGTGGCTTCTGTCTGTTTAGCTTTCTCAAGTCTTTAGTCATAATTGTCCATGGAAAGCACTTTTCTCCATACATGGGTGATGGATGTTCACCCAAAATATATGCAAGTAATTTCTCTTCAGACTGTCTACTAAGACTGCATGGGAGTGGGGCAGGGGAGGAAATAAGGGTCATAGCAGCATGTGTGCGAGTGAAAGAGGGCAGGCACATTCCTGCTTACATTAAAAAGTGCACATGTGCCCTCTTAATGTAGACTATAAAAGTGCCTCTATCGTTCCTTATCCTTTGTGGGCTTTGTCTTAAACCCACATAATTTCATTAGCCCTGTCCAAAGGCATCTCTGAGGATCAAGAGGAAAAACAAGCTCATAGTTTCTACTCAACACAATCCACACTTTGGTGACAGGTCCCCAGTTGGTTTACCTGTGCTTCTGACTATGACCAACTTCTGGAATTCAGTCAGTTTGATGGAGCAGGTTAGCGAACTGAAGGAAGCATGATTACTGGGTTATTATAACACAGGTAGTTAAAAGGGATACGATGAGTAGGACGAGGCATACAGGAAGGAGTGCAGCGCCTCTGTATCCTTTCTGGGTTCAATGCCCTTCGGAAATCTTCACTTCTCAGCCACATTTCTGAACTCAGCCCTTTTCTCCATTTGGAAGTGTCATGGTAGAGGTATGATTGAATAAATCATTGGCAATAAACTTAACTGTGGTTCCTCTCCCTTCCCTAAAGGCCTGAGGTTTGAAATGATAAATCCCAACTCCTTATCCCTTGGTCTTTCCTGTGATCAATCTAAATATGGAAGCTACTTAGGGGCCACCAGCCACCAGATTATATGTATTTTATATTAGAATATATAAAGAAACACCACTTTGGAGATTGCAAGGAATTCAGACATCTTCCTAGCAGTTCCCATCTACAATTAAGCTTGTTGTTTTTATGCACAGTGAGCCCTTGTATGTCAGGAAACAACCTTCCTTACTTCAGAGGGCAGAGGTGTGAATAGTGCTGGAATGATGATCCTGGTAAACAGTATATCAATAAAACTTCTTTTTAAATTGAGAACTTTAATATGTCAACATACTGTAATTTGATCATGTTTCTGATCTATAATCCAATTTTGTCCCCTCCACCATCCCATCCTTTGAGGACCCTCCTCCTTCCTCTGTTCTGTTGACTCATTCCTTTTTTCCTTCTCCATCTTCCATCATAATGTTGATGGGCTCAGAACCATGCAGGTCTTGGGAGAGTATCAGAAACCGCTATGGGATCATGAATGCACCAGTCAGTTCACATCAGAATTACAGTGCTCAGAAGTCGACCTTCACACCCTGTGGCTCTTTCTTACGTTCTTTCTGCTCCTTCTTCTGCAATATTTCTTGATCTTTGGAGGGTGAGACAATTCCTTTAGTCTTTATTTTTTGCTTTGATGAGTTTTTGAGTCTCCTTAGTGTCTACCACCATCTCCATGGAGACAGTTCTCTGGCTAGCAATGAGAGAAGCAATCAGTCATTTTGCAACTTCCACCGAGGTTTTCCTTGAGTTATGGTGTGTGTGTGAGAGAGAGATAGATAGTGATGACTCATCCAGTGCTAAGCCCTCGGCTTTCACTTTTTGTCATTTTGATGAATCTTGGATAGCCCTGGTATCAAAAAAGGTTTTCTAACCAAAAGTGTGATCAGCATTAATCAAAGGGCTTAAACATGCACACATAGACGACTATTTGATGGTCATAATGTCTCCTTTTAGCCAAAGAACAGTAGAGGCTTCCCTTCCTCTGGGGTCTATGACCTTCCAAGACATGGGCTTTTGACTTGGTTCTCAGTACCAGATGTTAATTCCCTCCCACTGAGTAGTGTCTCATATCTAATCAGAGAGCAATTGATTGCCCCATAACTTATGTGCCATTGTACCCGTGGATCCATTTTGTCTGGCTGACTGATTTTTGTGGAGGATTGAATATAAATGTCCCCCATAGCTTCAAGTATTTGTGATTACACTTTCAACTTAGTCTCAGGTGGTGGAGTCTTTAGGAAATGGAGCCTTGCTGAAAAAGAATTTCACTGAGTAGACCTACTGTGTGTTAAGAGCCAGTTTGTACTCTGCTCTCTCTCTCTGCTGTGGATATGTGATGTTGTGAGCCACTTTTCTCCACCATGATGAAACTTCCTCTTGAAACTATAAGCCTGCTATAAATCTTTTCCTCTCATAAACTGCTTTTGGTTGGGTGATTTGTCAGAGCAACAAGAAGCTAGCTGCTATAGAACAACTGGTATTTTGGTTTTGCTGCCATATGAATATGTACTTTTTTGTCTTTCGTTGCTGCAAACGAACTCCAGAAGCACGCACCACTTTGTGCATATGGCTTTACATGGGTACTGGGGAATTGAAAGTAGGTCATTAGGCTTTGCAGGCAAGCCCTTTACCGCTGAGCCATCTCTCCAGCCCCAACTCTTTGGACTTTTGAATGTTGTTGGAAATGGTAAAGAGTATGATACTTTAAAAATTGGATGAGTCCATTTTGTATTCTGAGATGGTATGGCTTTAAGGGTGACAGTGGCAGAATGGGATAGAGTGAATGTAAAAGTCTCCCCTAGCCTCAAGTGTTTGTGATCAAGCTTTCATAGTTTTCATCTATCTGAAGGACGACACTTAAGAGTCTTAAGTATTCCAGGTGCTGTCCAAGTGATATAGAAAGGGATTTCTCTCATACAGTGGTGGAAATAAGGACTGGTACAGTGCTTACTTGGTGGAGTTCATACTTACATCTATCTTAGGGAGAAAAATGCAATATTTCCATGGACAAAAGATACCTTTTTTTAACATCTTATATAGCAAAACATTAAAATAAAGAAAAATAAAAAATAAGAGAAAAGTGCTGAAATTGCAATCTATTGGTACTTTGCAATATTTGATATCTATATGAAAGAATGCCTTTGGTAATATATAATATGTATGAACACTAATATTCCTGATTAATTAGGAAAAACAAAAATCAGAGGTATGTGAAGTGGATGCTCCCATTAAAAACATTTTGTTTGGCTACTGAGAAAGATTTGAAAGGATAGATACAAACAAAAATGCCGTTGACTAGCTTATGTGACTAGGATTCAAGGCAGATGGTAAGGAGGAAATCATTATTTGATTTTAAGGAAAATATACACTGTCTTGTTAGAAAAAGTTCATGATATTAAAATGTCTGATTAACATTGCCCCACCTCAGCAGCAATATGCAAAGGGGTACCTGGCTCCTGGCTACGTCCTGTGCTATTCATAATCCCCTACCCCATGGACTGATCCAGTATGCCCACCAAGGAGAGCCTCCAGTGGGTTGGGGATAGGGAGGAAGGAAATGGGGGTACCATCATAAGATTTCCTCTTACAATGCATCTAATTGAAGATAATGAAGTCATTAACACTTCTAATGTATGCTCACTTGTCATGAAGCCTCTTTTTTATTTGTCCTTCTGTTTCTGTGATCCATCCATGTTCCAGTACTCCATATTCTAATATCCTCTCTTATGTTTCCTCTTTATATGTAACTTAAACCTTTCCAGGCTAGCTGTTATTAGTTAGATTAGAAATCAGTTATAAACCTTCAATTGTGCTCCCCATAGGTTAGTGGTAGCTAGCCTCAGCCGGCCTTTAACTATGGCCAGACAACCCTTTTGTTTCCCCTAATTTCTCTCTCTCCTTCAGTACTGGTTTCCCGGATCTCAAACCTTTAGTGATGCTACCTTCTCTCTTAAGCAGCAAGTGGTGGCATCTCTAGCTCTATGGGGATAATGGAAACTCAAAATCCAACTGCCATTAAATATGCAGCACTTCTCCTCTGCTTTTTCCAGGACCCACTAGCTGGCTACCTGTACTGCAGGTAGGGCAGGTGATGTTGTGCCTGTGGGTGCATCTTCTGTTTCCTTTATCCCCCATGATTCTTCATCTTTTCTGTCCCCAGAAGTAAATGCAGTGCCCCACAATATTTTTACCTTCAGATTCTTTGCGACCTCTCTGTTCTCTGCATACTTGTAGATGGGTAGGAACACTAGAAGCATAATGGGAAATGGGGAAGCAGCATGAGCTAGATCAAGCAAGAATGCCTTGAGGAAAGATGAAGGATGTGGTGATACAAACCGGAAAGAAGCTCTCATGTTTCTCTAGACTTGGAGGGAAGAAGGGACATGTTTCATTCTTATCTGAGCAAAGAAAAGTAGTTGCTAGACCTACCAGACTTCCTTGTGGTCCTGAGCTACAGTTATAGGTCTGATTATCATACTTTTATACTTGTGTTCTATTTCAGTGTTTGAAAACAAAAGCTAAACTTTTTAAACTAGCTTGGGGTGGATTCGGGAAGCAGTGAATTAAGTTTTTAGTGTACTGACAGACTGTGATAGTGTGTATTTTCTGACTCTTGAGGTCCTCTTCTGTACTTTTTTCTGATCCCTTTCCCTAATATATAGCATGCATTCCAAAGAAAATAGTTTGAGAAATGCCAAAGGACACAAGTAAATGTGTAATACTAAAGAAAGAAAAGGTAGGAAAAAGTTTGCTTGACACACAGCACCATGACAATTTAGAATTTCCTATTCCCTTTGTTTTTTTTTTCTGAGTACGCATAGGTTGAAGTTGGAAAGTGAGAGTTCTTTATTATTATTATTATTATTATTATTATTATTATTATTATTATTATTTTATTGTTGTATTGTCTTTCTTTTCTTTTTTTTCTTTTCTTTTCTTTTTGGAAACAGTCTCATATAGCCCTCTCTGTATAGCTGAATGTATCCCTGAACTCCTGATCCTCCTGCTTCTACCCAAGTCCCAAGTGCTAGGCTAGGATAGGATTATAGTTGTGCACCATCATACCCAGTTGGCAAGTAAGTTTTTTTTGTTTTTGTTTTTGTTTTAAAAGGGAAACATGCTTTGATGGGTGATACTTTCAGGGTAGCAGGGTAGTAAACTACTTTATTTTTTTTTCTTTTTGTTTGTTTATTTGTTTTTGTTGGCCAAAGCATTTTGTAGTGCTGGAAGGGTACCATGTCACATTATTTTAAGGTTTTATTTAAAGGTTGACCTAGATTTTTCATATCTGAGTTAATTTTCTTATCCTCTTTTCCAGCGGCAGCCGGTTAGGAGGCCTGGTTACAGTGCTATGCTTCTTTTTCAATCATGGAGAGGTAAGTAGAAAATAGTTTCAGAATAATTCCTGGAAATGCAGATTTCTTCCATTTTAATTTCTTTAAATTTAATCTATGACAGCATTCTTTAAATGTTTGACCTCATTATTTAGTTTAAATATTTGATACAAAATTTAAATGCTAGTATTCATTTTCATTTAACATTTCATGGCCATTGTATGACTTGTTTTTCTTATGTGGTA
This sequence comes from Zapus hudsonius, assembly GCA_004024765.1. Lineage (NCBI taxonomy): Eukaryota > Metazoa > Chordata > Mammalia > Rodentia > Dipodidae > Zapus > Zapus hudsonius. The sequence continues at coordinate 17,736 of PVHP010035613.1, forward strand.
GTCTTTTTAATTTTGAGAAAATACTGAGTCTGTAATCATTCTTTGCGTAATTTTAAAACTATGATGCCTCTTGTTTTAGGAATAATATACTTTTTAAGTATTCCTTCAGAATATTTTGTTAAACTTAAGGGTCTTCTAAAGAGAGCAGCATTGTCAGGGATATAGACTGGATCCAAACTGCCTGCGTTTAAATCCTCGTTCTGCCATCACTTAATCTCTCTGTGTGCTGTTAGTTTGCACTTTGTAAATGGGATCATGATGTTACTAATTTCATAGGTTATTATAGAAATCAGATGAGTTTATGTGTGAGTGCTTAGCTCAGGGTTTAAATATAAATATGTATAATATAGTCTATGTAATAGGTAGCTTGAATTATTAATTTTATTTATTACTAAGTTAAGTTCAGATAAAATTTTAATATAATTAAGTCCATCCTCTAACGTACTCATAATTGTAAGTGAATTCTAGTGATAGATATTTGCCTCATAGTTATCATGGGAATTTTTGTAGGAGTAAGGAAAAAGTAGAAAGGTCAGTTTCCTTTGAGTG
>PVHP010035614.1:0-18398 GCA_004024765.1 Zapus hudsonius
CGTAGTCTAGGTTGAAAGCCATACTTCTTTAGGGCCTGAAAAGCATTACTCCAAGCCCTTCTGGCTTTCATGGTTTCTAATGAGAAGTCTGAGGTAAGTCTGATGGCTTTTCCCCTGTAAGTTACTGTCTGCTTTCCTCTAGCAGCTTTGAGTATTTTCTCTTTGCTTTCTATGTTAGGCATCTTAATTAAAATGTGTCCTGGAGAATTTCTCTTCATGTCAAGTCTGTTTGGGGTCCTCTGGGCCCCTTGAAAGTTGAGTGGACTTTCTCTTGTTAGATAGGGAAAGTTTTCTTGAATAATTCTGTTGAAGATATTTCCTATGCCCTTAGCCTGGTCTTCTTCTCCCTCTGGGATCCCAATTATTCTAATATTGGTCCTCTTTATTGTATCCCATAGATCCCTCAAATTGTGCTCACTTGATTTCTTGAATTTATTGAAACCTATGACATCCTTATTAATTCCTTCGAATTTGTCTTCTACTTCTGAAAGTCTGTCCTCCAGATTATCAACCCTGGGACTGAATGTTTCAAGTGAGGTTTTTAGTATTTCTTCTTGATTTTTGGTTTCTGCTATGATTTTATTAATAGCCTCTAATTCTTTGGTGAGATCCAATTTCCAATCTATTTTTGTTTTTGCTTGGGAATCCTGATAATCATTTTTTAGTTTTCTTAAGTCCTCATCAAATTTAATTAATTGATTGTCCAGCTCTTTTCTTAGTTGATTAATCTTTAATTCACTTAATGCATTTCTGAATTCGTTCATATTTCTCTCCATCGAATTCAGTCTGGAGTCTTTGCTTGAGTAGGAATGCTTCAACTCATTCATTTCTTTTTTCATAATTTCCATATCAGCCCTTAACTGCATCATATTTGCATTGCTGTTGTGGTCAGGAGTCATATTGTTCTCTCTCTGCAATTGTGTATGAGCTCCTTCCACTTCCTTGCCACTTTCATGTTCCATAATGGGACTAGGAGCCCTGGTTTGGGAAGTTACGTTTTTCCTTTGGTTTCTGCCCATGCCCAGATAGGGTAGTGGGGCTCAGTGGTCCCGAAGCTGATGGGAGGCTGGGTGGGCCTTGATCCTGGGCCTGGATCCCAGTCAGGCAACCAAACCTCTGCGGAGAGACAACTCCTCCCCTCTCAGATCGTGGAGAGGACCTCTTCTGAGGACCGGTTGCTCCCGCGGGGGAAGCCACTCAATTGGCACCAAGGACCGGGAATCCGCCACGAGGGGACAAAGGCAGAGCCTGAGGTGCACAGGGCACAGCTGCTCGCTCCCCTGCAGAGCCGAGAGTAGCCGGAAACCCCGCAGTGGTCCCTAAGCTGAGGAGAGGCTGGGCGGTCCCACCCCGGGGCCTGTATTCCAGACAGGCAACCAAACCTCAGTGGAGAGACAACTCCTCCCCTCTCAAATCTTGGAGAGGACCACCTCTGAGGATATGTGCTTCCCGTGGGGGAAGCCACTGAATTGGCACCGAGGACCGGGAATCCGCCATGAGGGGACAGAGGCAGAGCCTGAGGTGCACAGGGGCACAGCTGTTGGCTCCCCTGCAGAGCTGAGAGCAGCAGGGAACCCTGCAGTGGTTCCGAAGCTGAGGAGAGTCAATCCCAGTCAGGCAACCAAACCTCCGTGGAGAGACAACCCCTCCCCTCTCAGATAGTGAAGAGGACCACCTCTGAGGACCAGTTGCTCCCACGGGGTAGCCACTCAATTGGCGCCAAGGACTGGGAATCCCCCACGAGGGGACAAAGGCAGAGCCTGAGGTGCACAGGGCACAACTGCTGGCTCCCCTGCAGAGCCAAGAGCAGCTGGAACCCCGCAGTGGTTCTGAAGCTGAGGAGAGGCTGGGCGGCCCCAACCCGGGGCCTGTACTCCAGACAGGTAACCAAACCTCCACAGAGAGACAACCCCTCCCCTCTCAGATAGTGGTGAGGACCACCTCTGAGGACCAGTTGCTCCCTCGGAGAAGCCTCTCAATTGGCGCCAAGGACCGGGAATCTGCCACGAGGGGACAAAGGCAGAGCGGAGCAGAGAGCCGTTGGGGAACCCCGTCTGCACTGGCTCAGGAGTTAGGAGGGAGGGAGGGCCCGGGCTCAGGTCTGGCCAGTGTCCAAAGTTTGGCTGCCAGCTGGAAAATCAAACCTTTATGGAGAGAGTCCTGGAGACGCTGTTACTCGTCCACCATCTTGCTCTGCCCCCTTCTTTACTAAGGTGATATTAAGTTTCTAAAGTCAGACTTCTAGGTTTTCAACTTAAAATAAGAAGTATTTATTTATACCCACTACAACAGCAGTTAGATGTTCTTAAATACAAAGGACATTTCAAAATTCAACTCTAATCAATTGTTTTCTGATTCACTTAAAAGGTTAAAATTTTATGGGTTTAATTATTATAATAACAATATTTTTAGCACATTGATTTGAATTTTTTGTTAGAACAATCTAAAACAAGTTATAAAAATTCAATTGATAAATTAACTGTTAATCCCAAAAGCCATTTTTATTTATCCCATATTGAAGATCAGATTCTCCAATGTGTAAATAACATTTCCCCCTGTGGTCCTATAGAAGATGTTTTACAAGAGAATGATCATTTTATGTTAGTGCTTCATGGGGGACTCACACTTTCATACATGACAGTGGACATCATCCTGATTTTCTTTATCCCAGGCAACAGACACTCTAAGAGATAAGAAAACCTGCCCCCTCCCCAGGGGACAACATTTTTCAGATAGACCTGTTTTGTAAGAATAAATAGACTGAATTGTCCTATGTCCAACCCTTTTTACCTCAGAACTGCCCCAGAACCACGGGTTATTCTTTGAGCATTCTCACTTTCCTAACAGATAGAGCTATAAGACATAAAATTGCAGGACTCAGCTGTGCCAAATCACTATAAGGTATTTATGATCAGTTATGTCAAAGAAATTGGGAAAGGGTTCTGCCAGATGTGGTAGAACATCTCAGTAAATAAATGCTCCAGAAATAGTCATAAAGCAAGAATGGCCCCTCATATTCTTCAGGCAAACTTTAAACAATCAGCTGACTGTGTGTTCACCCATGATTTGTTAGGCCTGTTATTCTCCAAGGGAAATTTCTGGCTGAGTGGTAATTGCCCCCTGAGATAACAGGTCATCCTCAGAATTCCTTTAAGGTTAAAAGTACATCCCCTCAGAATGGATAGGAAATAAACTGGAGGCTTTCTAGAACTAAATGAAAATCATAATTAATATTTATATTTTTGTTCATAAAAATTATCTCCATAACTGTTAACAGAATTTTGCCTGTACTTACAAATGTTAATAAGTAATATTCATACTTCCTATCTTTAAGATATGACTTACTATGTCATCTGATAACATAAGTTAAATATTATAAAATTATATTAAGGTTTTTAATACCATCTTTTAACTATATCTGATTTGTTAAAGATAAAATCTTACACATATACTTTAGATTCCCATTTTTCTTCTGGGTACTTAACCAGACACTGCAGCCAAAACTAATAAGGACTTTGGGGCTAAAAGGATAGGTTCTTTTTTGTTTCCTGCCTCCATGTCAAAAGTCCCAGGTGAAAACAGGATATTTCTTGCTTTAGAGGGTTTCATTGCTCTGGTAAGTCACCTATCTTCTTTTTTTTTACATCTTTATTATTCAACATTAGATGAATTAGATGAACATTGTATGAGTAAATTTTGTGTTAGTATCTCCATTTCCTTCCTCCTTGTCCACATTCCACTGGGTATCCTCAGTTGTTGGTAATACTGGATAAATCCATGGAGTAGGGGGTTATGAATCGCACAAGAGGTTGCCAGTCCCCCATCACCTGCTTGTGCATTGTTGCTAGGGGGTGCAATGGTTCTGGATATTCTCCACCACCATGGCTCTTACAGTCTTTCCACCCTCTCTTCCTCTCAGTTACCTGGGTGAGTTTTCAGTCTCTTTTATTGTTTAGAATTTAAGTGCCTCTGAATTTTTGCTTTGGGTTGTGTTGGATATCACTGGTGTTTATCTCATTGACCTATCCTGGGTTATCTGACTTTCTGTGGTGAAAGGTCTCTTGTTTATCATTTCAGATTTCATATGTTTCATTTGGTGCCTACATAATAGATCAGGGGTGGGTCTCTCGTGATGTCAGCCATTGTCCTTTGGCTTGTTGGTGACAATGGGTTGTCCAGGCTCTCTCACTGCCTTCTGAAAAATCCAAACAGAATCTCCATCAGACAGTGAGATCAGTAGAGATTAGATGAGATACACATCACTAATTTGGTAAGATTGTATTTGGTGTACACTCTCTATAGTTCTCTGGTATTGGGAATTTCCGCTTGGGGCCCAGGTTTTTGGTCCACATAAGATTTTGCCCTGGATCCCAATTCCAGTTAAGGGTTCCTTGTCACAGAGTGGATCTCAGCCAACTTGAAATATGTTGATTGCCCCCCCCCCCAGGTTTTGGCACCACTTTTGTATAGGTGTTTTTTTCGTGGCTTGCTGATCTCTACCATAAAGCAGTCGTGTTCTGCATTCTCATGACATCAGTCTGAATTGAATATCAGTGGTCTCTGCTTTCTACAAATATCATTGACAAGTTTTCCCTGGCAGTCTGTACTGCACCTACCAGCACTAAACGTGCTACCTTCTGGGAGCTGGTTACCATTTTGGATCTTGCAGGGTCTCTCTCTGTTTTGCAATGACTTTCTGTGGTTTCTTTAGCAATAGAGTCTTACATTTGGCCTGGGGTGAGCATTCACAAGGTTTGATAAAAGACTGTCTTGTTTGGAGTACTTCATGTGTTTCTTTGATAAACAGCTCAGAAGCAACAAATCATTGGGATGGGAAGTTTATGTCTGATCAATTTTTCATGGGGTTAGGCTTCTTCCCATTTTAATCATGGACCCTCTTACCAGGCAATGCCCATGGCGTCCTTAAGAGCTTGTGGTATGGAAGTAAAGATTTTAAGTTTTTGTTACTGGAAGTCCTCCCACCCTCCCATACCTCCCTCCATTCCTTCCATCCCCTTTTATAGTCTTTTAATGCATCTGTCAGGTTTGCTCAGAGTTTAAGCTTCACCTGGTTAGTAACTGCATATGAGGGAGAATATGCAGTTTTTGACTCTGTTCTTTCATGAGTTTGCTAAGTATTATTTGCTCCAAATCTGTCCACTTTTCTTTAAATGTAATTATGTCAATTTTCCTTTCTGCTGAGTAAAATTCCATCATGTAAAAGTACCACAACTTTGATATCAATTCTTCAAGAGATTGATTGGCATTTGGGTTGATTCCAATTCTTAGCTATTATGAATTGAGCTGCAATAAACATGGTTGAGCCAATGTCTCAGTGCTGAGGCACGACATCTCAAGGGTAGATCCATACTAAAGTGATAACTGGGTTTGTTGGCAGCTCTACACCCATTCTATTCAGGAGTTTCCACAGTCCCTTCATTAGTGGTTGCACAAGTTTGCAATCCCACCACAGTGAATGATGATTCCCTTTTCCCCATATCGTCACCAGCAACTATATATGTTGAATTTTTTAATGTGTGCCATTCTGACTAGTGTAAGGTGAAATCTCACTGAAGTTTTGATTTGCATTTCCCTGATGCTTAAGGATGATGAACACTTTCTTACATGAGAATTGGCCATTTGTGTTTCCTCCTCTGTGAATTCTCTGTTGAAAGCAATGCCCAATGACAAAGATCAAGTGAGTATGGTGACTCAAATTAAAGCAGGGTCTTCAATTATGTTCCATTGGTCAGTCTGTTTTTATGCCAGTTTTTTTTTGTTACTATGGATTTTTTAAATTATGTCTTCAGATCAGGAATGATGATTACTCCTGAAGAAGTATTTTTTTTCACTAAGGATAGATTTGGCTATCCAAGGCCTTTTGCCACTCCAAATAAATTTTGAGACTATTTTTTCTATGTCTGTAGAGAGTGAAGCTGGGATTTCTATTGGCATGGAACTCAATCTATATATTGCTTTTGGAAGGATTGCCTTGTTTCCTATATTTATTCTACCTATCCAAGAGCATGGAATATTTTCCATCTTTTCACATCCTCCTCTATTTCCTTCTCGAGCATTTAAGTGTTTTATACAAGCCTGTCTCATGCTTGGTTAGTTATATGCCAAGGTATTTGATTTTTTAGAAGCTATTGAAAATGGGAAGGTCTCTGTCTTTTCCTGCATGCATATCATCTGCATACAGGAAGGCTATTGATTTTGTGTGTTACTGTCTCCTGCCACTTTGCTGAATTAATTTATCACCTTCAGCAGTTTACTGATACTATTCTTAGGGTCTGTTATATACAGGATTATGTTATCTTCAAAAAGGGATAGTTTTACATCTTCTTTTCCCTTCTTTTCCCAATATGTATCCCTTTTATGCCTTTCTCCTGTCTTATGTATTGGGCTAGGACTTCAAGCAGTATGTTGAAGAGCAGGGGTGAGTGGATACTCCCTGCCTTGTTCCTGCTTCAAGTGGGAATTCATTGAATCTTTCCCCATTGAGTATGATTTGGGCTTTGGGAGTTTTATATACTGCCTTTATTATGTTGAGGTATACACCATCTATGCCTAGCCTTTTCAGTGTTTTGATTATGAAGTGCTGAATTTTGTCAAAGGCCTTTACTGCATCAATTGAGATGACCATGCAGTTTTTGTGGTTGAGTCTACTGATATGGTTAATTATATTAATCAAATTTTGTATGATGAACCATCCGTACATCTCTGAGATGAAGCCTACTTGGTCTAGTGTATATTTTTTATGTGTTGTATCTGGCTTCCAAGGATTTTGTTCAAGATTTTTGCATCTACGTTCATCAGGGATATGTGTCTATAGTTTTCCTTTTTGTTGCGTCTTTGTCTGGTTTGGGGATTAGCGTGATTCCAGCTTCATAGAAGGAGTTTGGAAGCATTCCCTTTTTTCTTATAACCAAAAAAATCTTCAGGGGGCTGGAGAGATGGCTCAGCGGTTAAGGCACTTGCCTCCAGTGCCCAAGGCCCCGGGTTCAATTCCCCAGGACCCACATAAGCCAGACCCACAAGGTGGTGGCCCTGGTGCATTCTCTCTCTCTCTCTCTCTCTCTCTCCTCTCTCTCCTCTCTCTCTCTCTCTCATCTCTCTGCTTGAAAATGAATAAAAAATCTTCAGAAGGAGTGGTTTTAGTTCTATGATGTTTTGGGAGAATTTGGCTGTGAATCCATTAGGTCCTGGACTTTTTCTTTTGGAGAGGTTCAACTGGAACTGGGATCCATGGCAAAATCGTATGGGGACTGTTGCAGTCAGCTTTCTAGTTGCTGCACAGAAAGAACCCGAGCAAAAGTGGCTTGTGGAGGAAAGGGTTTATTTGGCTTATGGACTAGAGAGGAAATTCCATCCTGGCAGGGAAAATGATTGCATGAGCAGAGGGGTGGACATCACCTCTGCCACAGCACTGCAAAGAATGACAGGAAGGTGTGCCAAACACTAGCAAGGGGAAGCTGGCTTATAACTCCCAAGAGCCCCCCCCCCAACAACACAGCTCCAGCCAGTTTGTAAAATCCAAACTGCCATCAGCTGAGGATCAATTAACCAGAACATAGTCATTTGTTTGTGGGGGACACCTGGATCAAACCATGACAGTCTGCCCCTGGCCCCCACAAACTAATAATCATACATGATGCAAATACAATGTGTTCAGCTCAACTCTTAAGTCCCCACAGCTTTCAATTGAGCCATAATACCAAAAATAAACCCATAATTGCACAGAACATTCACAATACAAAACATGAGGCACAGAAAAAACAGATTGACAAATACCAGATTTAAAACAAGCAGGGCACCATCAATCTCTAACTCCAAGTTCAATGATTCTAACCAATAAGACTCTTGGAGATTCAATTCCGCCCCTCCAGCTCGGTTACTCACAGTCCGGGAAAACTTCATCCAGCGCTGGCAGCTCGCATTGGCACCCATCCATAGTCCTGGAATTCACTGGGTCTCCATTGCAACACACAGTTCATCCTCATGGCTCCGTCAGGCTCCATGCAGGCAATCTAGCACACCTGCTTCACACGATGATGGCCATTTTTCAGAAACAAAACTGTGTTGCAAATCCAATGACCCTCTCTTCTTGCATTTGCCATAGCCCACAAAACCAGGTGGGCTACCAACTTGTTAATCCAGGGGAGAACAAAGCATTCAGGCCCCTTACTTCAAAGAGTCCGCATTCTTCCTCTTGCTCCAATGCAGACCAGCTGGCCCAATCTCAATGGTTGTAATCTCTCAAACAATTGCAGGTGAATGGGCAGCAGTTTCCACCCAAAGATCTTTCTTTCTGTTCCATCTCCATCTGCTCACACCAGTCCATCTTTATGTAAAACAACCCTGCACAGGTTCTCAGGATACAGGCAGGCAGAATGCAGGAAACCTCTCACACAAACTGCTTCTGGCACAGTCCTTACCAAATTCTTTCTCACTCTAGTAAGCCAAACCTCACAGTCCATATTTCTTCCATGAAGCTGTGCTCACAGCACTGCAAGGCATCTCTTAGGACAAGGTTTCAAATCCTTCCATATTCTTCCTGCAGATCACTTCCAAAAGGTCCAAAGCCACAGAATCATGGTTCCAGCAGCAACAGACCCCACATCCTGGTACCAAAACTGTTGCAGTCAGCTTTCTAGTTGCTGCGCAGAAAGAATCTGAGCAAAAGCAGCTTGTGGAGGAAAGGGTTTATTTGGCTTATGGACTAGAGGGGAGACTCCATCCTGGCAGGAAAAATGGCATGAGTAGAGGGGTGGACATCACCTCTGCCACAGCACTGGAAACAGCAGCAGGAAGGTGTGCCAAACACTGGCAAGGAGAAGCTGGCTTATAACTCCCAAGAGCCCGCCCCCAACAACACAGCTCCAGTCAGTTTGTAAAATCCAAACTACCATCAGCTAAGGATCGATTACCCAAAACACATTCATTTGTTTGTGGGGGACACCTGGATCAAATCATGACAGAGTCCAAGAACCCAGGCTCCAAGGGTGAACTCCATTTACCCGAGATTGATAGATATGCTATACCTATTAAAATCTTGCCAAATTAACAATGTTTTTCTCATTTAAGCTATACTGATCTCACTCTCCAATGAAGATTCTGTTTGTAATTTTCAGAAGGCAGAGAGAACCATGGGCATTCAAGTTCTACCAACAAAACATTGTATGATGGCTGATATGCAGGCAAGAGAAGAACTACCCTTAACCTATGAGAAATTGGTGAGATATAGAAGAAACCTACATCAATTCCAGTTAAGGGATCCTTGACACTGAGTGTATTTCTTGGCCAATTTGAAAACTGTTGAACACCCCTTTCCAGGTTTTGGTGCATCTATTGCTTAAGTGATCATGCCTTGGCTTGCTGATCTCTCCCAGAAGGCAGTGTGTTTAGCCTTCTCATGACAAGTCTGTATTGTTTATGAGTGGTCTCTGCTTTCTCCAAATATCATTGACCAATTTCTCCTGGCTACTTATGTAGCCCCTTGCAGGGACTCAGGGCAAAATCATATGGGAATCAAAAACTTGGGTCCCCAAAGAGAGACTTCCATTACTAGAGAACAACAGAGAGGCTAATCCCAAGAGAATCTTGCCATATTCAAAATGTGGGTCTCATATAACCCATACTGATCTCACCCTCTGATGGAGAATCTGTTTGTTTATATTTTTCAGAAGGCAGTGAGAGAACTGTGGTCATTCCAACTCCACCGACAAGCTACAGGCAGAGGGCTGACATCCTGGCAAGAGATGAACCACCTTGGGCTTAACATGTCTGCCCCAAATGAACCCTTTAAGAGACTACAGGATAAGAAAGATACCTATGACCACAGCTAATCAGTCTACCCAGTGTAAGTCAGCAAGACAGACACCAATGATCTCCAACAGGACCTAAAGCAGATATATAGAGGACCTTAAGATCTCAACAATAAAGCAGTCTTAAAACTCACACACCCTGACTAAAGGAACTAAGCCAAAGAGGGGGAAGAAAGACTGAAAGAGTCATGGTGGGGGAGAATATCCAGAGACATCACCCCCCTCAGTGGCAACACACCAAGGGGGGGGTGGACCTGGCTACCTCCTGTACTATCCATAACCCCCTACTCCATGGATTGATCCAGTATGCCCACCTAGAAGGATACCCAGTTGATTGGGGGACAAGGAGGAGGGAAATGGGGATACCAACATAATCTTTGTTAATATAATGTATCTAATTTTGGACAATAAAGATATTAATTAAAAATAAAAAAATAAAGAAAATAGAAGAGTCCTACCTCCACAGCAAGTCAGAAAGGACAATGGAGACAGAGAACAATGTACCCAACACAATCCAAAGCTGAAATCCAGAGTCTGTTAAGATTTCAACAATAATGCAGACTTAAAACTCACTCACGCTTTCCCTCCCACAGGTCTGTGTGGGAAGCCAGGCAACACACCCTACCTTTTCCCTCCCACAGGTCCATGCAGGCATCCAGGTCCCTCTGGTGACCAGGTGGCCCTGCCCCTTCCTCTTTCCCTGCTACAATTTCTTGCTGGCAGCCAGGTCTCTCAGGTCATTTGGAGGCTCGACACCCTCTTATTTCCCTCCTTCACTCCTGACCAGGAATACCTCTGTGTGTATAACCAGACCTCTCGATTTTGCACCCTCCTGTTTTCCTCATCCACCAGAACACATCTGTGCAGGCAGCCAAGCATCTCTGGTGGATCCCCACCCTGTTCTCTCCCTCCTCCACCCCGACCAAGCCAGACTTCTGTTCAGCCAGATAGGCCTCATTGGTGATTCAGTGGCTCCACACCTTCCTATTTCCCTCATCCACCCTCACCAAGCCACACTTCTGGGCATGCAGCGAGTCTTCTCCTGTGGCCCCGTGGCTCTGCACAGTCCTCATATCCTCCATCCCCAACCCACCACTGGTGGCTTCTAGCTTATCTCTCTCTCTTTGCCCCCACCCAGAGCTTCCACCCCATCAGACCTCTATCAGTGATTCAGGGGCCTTTGTTATTCACTTTCCCTCTCTTCCCCACCATGTCTCCCACTGCTTCAACCTGCCAAGACACCTTCCAGAGGTTCTGGTGGACTCTGTGCTTTATACCTTGGCTCACCACAAAGCCATTCACCCTTCTGCCCTGACAGACTACTACTAAAGAATCTGTCAGACTTTCCTCTATCATAAGCTCCTGGACCTGGTAGCTCTCCTCACATATAAGCCCCCAGGCTGGTGGCTCACTCCTCTATTTGCTAACCTGGGTCTTTAGATACCCTCTCAACAGCCCCAAAGCTTTCACTGCAAATTTCCCACCAGCTGTTACAGACCCCTTCGCCCCTGTCTTCCTCCTCCCACAAACCCCTGCACTACCATTGCCTTCCTCCTCACAGACCCTTGCTCTCCCTTCCTTAATCCTCCCACAGAACCCGGCACCTCTGCAACCTTCCCTATCCTACAGGCTTGCTGCCAGCCACTGCAGCATCTACCTGGCCCAGACCAGTAGTTTCACCACGGACAGTTCTGGCCTTCACAGAGACACAAAAATAGACAGCAAAGGCCACTGCCCAGACTGCTGAGCTATGGCGAAAATAAGAACAAGAAGACATGACTCAGCTACCTCCAACTTGGTCTGTACATTCCTAAGAACAATGGTGATACATGCTGTTCATGGAGTGGGAGGAAGCTAGTCAATATAGTGGGAGGGGAAGGTGCTCCCTGTGGGCTCCACATCTGCCCCATAAATTGGAAGGGTGGAACCCAGCCTGGTGAGTTACAGGCTGGAGAGTAACACTGGACTGTCTGGGCTGGGAGTTCCAGGGAACACAAATGGGGACAACATCTGCAGTTTCCCTGATAGGGAAAAGTACCAAGCATCACACAGCAGGAGCATTCAGGTTCAGGGAGTTCCACCCTCATAAAGACTGAAAAGAGCAATGGGCATATAAAGGCCTAAAACTCCAGGGAACACAAAAGGGAACAACACCTTCAGTTCCCCTGGGGGGAGTAGGTCAATGAAGCAGCTCACAGTCTAATCATTCAGGAGCAGGACGTTCTAGTCTCGTGAAAGACAGAACTGGCCTGGGGACAGAAGGCCTCAGACAGGAGAGATATTGGTTGAGCTAAAACCTAGTGGTGTAACCTTGTTCCCAACAGATCGTACCAAATGGCACTCTAATTCCAAACTGAGAGCAAAAGGTCCCTCTCAGGCACCTGCCTGAGGGGTAAAAGGGAGATATCAAAATCCATCCTGATGGAACAAGGAGGAGGGAGAGGAGCAAGTAGACCTTCTCTGAATACCGCTGAACCCAAGTAGAAACACAACAGTTTCTATGCCCAGAGAAGCTCTTGGACCCCCATACTATATTGTATACCATATACTTATTCAGAGCAGCTGGTATGCCCATAGCCTCTTCAACTAACACATCTGTAGTTACAACACCAACCCAAACAAAATTGTCCACAGAACAGAACAAGCCCAGTATATCCATCAAAATCTTGTAGTGGCTCCCACAACAAGAAAAAAAATACTCTTTTCAAGAGATGGGCAGAAACCAACATAAAAAAACACAGCACTATAGGCTAAGACCCCTCAACCTAGGACATTGAGTCCCACAAAGGAGATCAGTGGGGGAGATAAAATCACAACCCCCAAATGAGAATACATTAACTCCTGGTCATAACTGAAATGAGATTATGACCAGGATGGTGGATGAAATGGAAGCTGTTAAAAAGATGTAAATAAAATGAAACTCAAAAATGCTAGCATAGACTTAAGACAGAACCTAATGGAGAAAAACTTGACTGATGTCAAAACCACAGTAAGTGAATTAAAGGTAAGCCAATTATGGGAGGAGCTAGATAATCAGCTGATTTAGTTTGATGAGGACTTAACTAAGCTCAAGAACAGCTTCCAGGAGACACTTGCAAAAACAAAAGTAGATTGGAATTTGGAACTTGCCAGAGAAATGGAGAACATGAACAAAAATATAACAGAAACCAAAAATCAAACAGGTTTTAAAAGTCTCCTTTGAATCCTTCAGTCCCAGAGTTGATAACCTGAAGATAGAATCTCTGAACTCAAAGACATGACAGAAGAAAATACTAGGGACTCCTTAGCCTTGAAAATTTTCAAAAAATCATGTCAACAAAATATGAGGGATGTGTGGGATACAATAAAGAGACCAAATCTCAGGATAATGGGCATTCCAGAAGAAGAAACCCAGGGCAAAGGCATAGAAAATATTTTCAAGAAAAGTGTGTAAGAAAACTCTCCTTATCTTACAAGGGAAAAACCAGTCGAGATAGGAGAAGCCCACAGAACTCCAAACAGACAAGACCAAAGAAGGAACTCTCCAAGACATATCTTGGTTAAAACGCTTAACACAGAAAGTAAGGAGAGGGTACTCAAAGAAGTAAGAGAGAAACACTCTCTTCACTTAGAAAGGCAAACCCATCAGACTTTTATCAGACCTCTCAGAATAAACCATGAAAGCCAGAAGGGCATGGAACAATGTTCTTTTAGGCCTAAAAAACTATGAATTCCAACCTAGACTATTATACCCAGCAAAACTGTCCCTTATAATAGATGGAGAATTAAAAGTGTTCTATGAGAAAAGCCAGCTCTATGAATATATGAACACAAAGCCAAACTTATGGAGAATACTAAGGGAGATAACCCACAGAAAAGAAACAAGGAACCTACCTTAGGAATAAAATAGAGAACAAGCACAGTAATCATAATTGTTGGGCCAATAATTATATGGAAGGAATCAACCCCCCTAATCCCCCAACATGGCACAGATTAAGGCAAACCTCACAGTTATAACTCTGAATATAAATGGACTTAACTCCCCTATAAAAGGCACAGATTAGCAGGGTGGATCAGAAAAATGGACCCTTCCATCTGCTGCCTTCAAGAAATCCACCTCAATTCTAAAGAAAGAAATCTCCGCAGGGTGAAAGGATGGAAAAAAATTTCCAAGGAAATGGAAATTAAAAGCAAGCAGGAGTGGCTACAATAATATCTGACAAAAAAGACATTAAACCAAAATCAATTATAAAGGACAATGAAGGTTCCATCTTATTCCTCAAGGGAACAATCCAACAAAAGGTTATCACTATCATAAATATGTATGCACCAATTTCAGATACACCACAGTTAATAAAGAATAATTTCTCAAAAACAGAGCAGAAATAAACTCTAATTCCATCATAGTAGGAGACTTGAATACACCACTGTCATCTCTAGACAGATCATCCAAACAGAAGGTCAGCAGGGAAATAATGGAGCTTAACAACACTATACACCAACTATATATGACAGATTTATACAGAACTATTCATCCCAAGGACACATTCTTCTCAGCAGCCAATGGAACCTTCTCAAAAATAGACCACATATTAGGTCATAAAGCATCCCTCAACAAATTCAAGAAGATTGATTTAGCCCCTGAATCATATCAGACCACAATGCATTAAAGTTAGAAATTAATAATAGGAGGGGCAGAAGAAGCTATACTAATTACTGGCATACGAACAATGCACTCTTAACCAATGAATGGGTCATTCAGGAAATAAAAAAGGAAATCTAAAACTATCTAGAAGTAAATGATAATGAAAACACAACATATCAAAACCTTTGGGACACTATGAAGGCAGTACTAAGGGGGAAATTCATAGCATTAAATGCCTTTATAACCAAGACAGAGAGATTTCAAATCAATCACCTAACCACCCAATTAAAGGCATTGGAAAAATAAAACAATCCAACCCTAGGAGCTCAAGGTGAAAAGAAATAATTAGGATCAGACATGAGATTAATGAATTTGAAATGAAGAAAACAATTTAAAAAACAGATAAAACAAAGAGTTGGTTCTTTGAAAAAATAAATAAGATTAACAACCTCCTGGCCAATCTAGTTAAACAAAAAAGGGAGAAGTCTCAAATAAACAAAATCAGAACTGAAAAGGGAAAGTCACAACAGACCCCAATGAAATTGGAGGTATCATCAGGTCATACTTCCAAAACCTCTACTCCACAAAATTGGAGAACTCTGGGGGGAAATGGATGAATTCCTGGACACCTACCAGCTACCAAAGCTTAACCCAGAGCAGATAAAGCTCCTAAATAAACCTATCACATATCCACTGAGATTGAAAATATAATCATGAACCTCGGCAAAAGGAAAAATCCAGGACCAGATGGATTCTCACCTGAACTCTACCAAACCTTCATCATAGAACTGAAACCACTCCTTTGGAAGCTTTTTCGAGGCATAGAAAAAGAGGGGAAGCTTCCAAATTCCTTCTATGAAGCTAGTATCACCCTAATCCCCATATGAGACAAAGATGTAACAAGAAAGGAAATCTACAGACCTATATCCCTGATGAATTTAGATGCAAATATCCTGAACCAAATCCTCACATACCAGATACAACACCACATCAAAGACATTATCCACTTAGACCAAGTCGGCTTCATCCCAGGAATGCAGGGATGGTTCAACATACGGAAATCGATTAGTGTAATCCACGACATTAATAGACTTAACCGCAAAAACACATGGTCATCTCAATTGATGCAGAGAAGGCCTTTTACAAAATTCAACACCACTTCATGTTCAAAACAAAGGAAATGTTGTGCATAGATGGCATATACCTCAACATAATAAAGGCAATATAAAAAACCCTAAAGCCCAACTCATCCTAAATGGGGAAAGACTTAAGGAGTTTCCACTTGAATCAGGAACAATACAGGGATGTCTACTCTCACCACTGATCTTTACAATAGCAATAAGACTGGAGAAAAGCATAAAAGGGATTCAAATTGGAAAGGAAGAATAGCATCACTAAACTGGAGATGATAAACTCCTTCAGCAAAGTGGCTGGGTACAAAATTCACACACAAAAATCAGAAGCCTTCCTGTATGCAAATAATATGCAAACAGTAAAAGACATCACAGAGACATCCCATTTCCAATAGCCTCAAAAAAATTAAATACCTTGGAATATCACTATCTAAGTATGTGAAAGACTTCTATAATAAAAACATTAAAATGCTCAAGAATGATAAAGTTTATGTGTATATTATGGATAGATATTATAAAAATTTAATCTGCTCTTTTTACAGGTTATTTTAGAAAGATTCATAATGGCATAAAACAGACACTTATGTTGTTATGTTTAAATTTTTATGGTAAAGAATATCATTGGCACATTATATCTAACTGTTAATCTTTACACTACCTGGCAAATAATAATAGAGACTCTATGCTAAATGGACATGCTCTGGAGCAGCCATCTTACACACCAGCTTTGCTTGGAAGTCAACATTAAGTGGCAAGTTTTGTTTAAATTCATATATTCAAGTTTTTGAAAAGGAAGATTTTTCTGATACTGTGGTTAGTTACATGGTTTTAGTTACTTATAAGCTTGGAATGGAAAATCAGGATACTCACTCTCTGTCTGTCCCTTTCCTCTCTCTATTTGATAGATAAATAAATAATTTTTAAAAAAATATTTTACAGAGGGGCAGAGCAAGATGGCGGACGAGTAACAGCGTCGCCAGGACTCTCTTCGGAAAGGTTTGATCTCTTCAGCTGGGATCCAAACTTTGGTCACCAGCTGGACCTGATTTCGGGCCCCCCTCCATCCCCAGCCCCTGGGCCAGAACAGAAGGGGTTCTCCAGCAGCTCTCTGCTCCCCAGCAGAGGAGAGGACCGAGCCCTCCCACTAGCTCCCACCATTATCCCCTCGCTGTGGTTTCCGAGTGCCGCTAATTGAGCCGCTTCCCCTCGTGGGAGCACCTGATCCTCAGTCGTGCTTGTCTCCACGACCCCCCACCCCCCGCATACACAGGCAGATGCCAGCCTTGGGCAGGCTAAGCTAGCTAGGTCCCGGGGCCAATCTTGAGGCAGATACCTGGGAAGCGTGAGTGGGAAGGAGTCGTCTCTCTGCGGAGGTTTCTTTGCCTAACTGGGACCCAACCCAGGTTGGCGGCTGGGCCTGTCCCTGGGCCGTCCGGGCTCTCCTCAGCTTTGGGACCTCAGCGGGATGCCCCTACTGCCCTCGGCTCTGCAGGGGAGCACGCAGCTGAACCCTCAGGCTCCCGCCTTCGTCCCCTCACGAAGGGTACTGTTCCCTGGTGCCAATTGAGTGGCTTCCACCGCGGGAACAACCAGTCCTCAGACTTAATCCTTTCCACGACCCCCTTCATATACACAGGCAGGCGCAAGACCTAGCTTGGTTCTGGGGCCAGTCAGTAGGCAGATACCTGGGGGCCCTGGCAGAGGCCGGTTCATCAGACGGGTACATCCCAGGAGGGCACAGGCGCTCTCCATGAGTACGAGGGATCACGCGCTACTGCCAGGAAGTAAAGTGGGCTGAATAGGACTCCTCAGGGCCTCTGAGTCCCTCTTCACTAGCTGGGCATGGGCAGAAACCAACGGAAAAACGTATCTTCCCAACCCAGGGCACCTAGTCCCATTATGGAACATGAAATTGACAAGGAAGTAGAAGGAGCCAATACACAATTGCAGAGAGAGAACAATATGACTCCTGACCACAACAGCAATGCAAATATGATGCAGTTAAGGGCTGATATGGAACTTATGAGAAAAGACATGAATGAGTTGAAGCATTACTACTCAAGCATAGACTCCAAACTGAATTCGAAGGAGAGAAATATGAACGAATTCAGAAATACATTAAGTGAATTAAAGATTAATCAACTCAGAGAAGAGCTGGACAATCAATTAATTAAATTTGATGAGGACTTAAGAAAACTAAAAAATGATTTTCAGGAAACCCAAGCAAAAACAAAAATAGATTGGAAATGGGATCTCACCAAAGAATTAGAGGCTATTAATAAAATCATAGCAGAAACCAAAAATCAAGAAGAAATACTAAAAACCTCACTTGAGGTCCCAGGGTTGATAATCTGGAGGACAGACTTTCAGAAGTAGAAGACAAATCCGAAGGAATTAATAAGGATGTCATAGGTTTCAATAAATTCAAGAAATCAAGTGAGCACAATTTGAAGGATCTATGGGATACAATAAAGAGGAGCAATATTAGAATCATTGGGATCCCAGAGGAAGAAAAAGACCAGGCTAAGGGCATAGTAAATATCTTCAACAGAATTATTCAAGAAAACTTTCCCTATCTAACAAGAGAAATTCCACTCAACTTTCAAGGGGCCAATAGGACCCCAAACAGACTTGACATGAAGAGAAATTCTCCAAGACACATTTTAATCAAGATGCCTGACATAGAAAGCAAAGAGAAAATACTCAAAGCTGCTAGAGGAAAGCAGACAGTAACTTACAGGGGAAAAGCCATCAGACTTACCTCAGACTTCTCATTAGAAACCATGAAAGCCAGAAGGGCTTGGAGTAATGCTT
>PVHP010035615.1:0-18408 GCA_004024765.1 Zapus hudsonius
ACACACACACACACGAGAAACTAAAAGGTTAAAGGTTAGAAATGAAAAATTGTTCATTTGGAAGTGTGGTATGGGTGACTATTTTTGGTGACACAATCTATTCTCTTGGTAGTCTTAGAGACCAGTGTATACACTGTAAGATTATAAAAAAAATTGACGAGAGATTTCATAAATAAGTGGTTATAATGATATCCAACTAGTTCATAAATTCAACAATAATATTCATTTAAATAATGCAGTTTTTTTTTACTTTGAAGTCCCTTTATTTATAAAAAATGACCATGGCATACTTTAGGTTCTATGGACCAGAGGCAGGTAACAGAGTGACCTGTGATGGGGACATGAATGTTGGATTGAGAAAGAGTTGGTGGGTTTGGGAAAAGCTAAGGGAATACAGGTGTTTCAAAAGGCATGCTAAAATATCTAGTCATGGATCCAAGGTGGAGAAAATTCCAAGTGATCATAAGGCATTGCTAAGACCTTGGGACATACTAAGTGATTAAGAGCTGGTGTGCTCTCCTCCCCTTCCATCTGGCTCACCACATCTCATCTTTCAGGTCTTGGCTGATGGGAGCTTTCTCTCTTTCAAGAGATGATTTTTCTCTCACCCTCTACCTCTGTTTCTGTTTTGTATTGTTGTTTTCTTTTTCACTTGATAACTTTGTTTGGCGTGTGTGTGTGTGTGTGTGTGTGTGTGTGTGTGTGTGTGTGTGTGTGTGCATGCACCCTCCATAAGTGCAGAAACTATATTTGTCTTTCCTGTGCCCTCTCTAGTGTTTGCACAGTGTTTCGAGCAGGAGTTCCAAAATGTCAAGGAGTTTGAAGGGTAATTAATGAAGATGATGATTTGTTAACTATAAAAATGGATGGCAGAGTGGAGAAAGAAAGGACTTCAGAGACGGAGGCGGCCACAGGAAACAGACCTGATGTGGCCATCAAGAGGGAAGGGGCAAGGAGGTATAGTCTGAAAAATGTTGAGGTTATATTTTCAATTGTAATTTTCTAATGTATATATACACTTTCTTTTCAATTATAGAATATATGAAGTATTAATCTGAATCCCAAAACACTGTCTTATGAAAATCAGTATACAGGTCTTTACCACTACACACACACACACACACACACACACACACACACACACACACACACACACATCGTATATGTATATAAGTAATGCATTCTTTTCTACCTACACATTGCCCCAGGTACAAAAATTTATAAATAATTTACAAAAATTAGTAAATTGTGAAGGCTCCTTGTTTTCCATCTTTGGCAGGTAAATACAACCTCTTTGAACAAGTTATAAAAGATGAAACATATATAATCGTGCACACTATGCAACCCCTTTAGACACATGTCCATAGCATTAGAATAAAGCAAGGCCCCTGGTACCTAACTTCTTGAAGCAAGAATATGTGAACCAAGAGATAGTGAGTGTACATATACAAGAGGGAATCCACAATTAAGTAGTCTCCATGGACCATGGATGGAAGACCCTGGTGGGGATCCAGGGGTGGGCTAGGAAGAATAAAGGGTGGTCAGTGAGCTTTCTGGAGAGAGTGAAATGAGGCTGCTAAACATGAGGAGAAATGGGAGAGTCATTGGGACCCAGTGTGGCAGGTGGTGTGGATCGGGTGAGCTAAGCAAGTCCTCCAGGAAGATGGGGGGACAAAGCAGAGGAGAAATGCTTGCTGGGAAAGGAGAGCCCACTGAATGCTCTCATTCAGCTGACTGTCCCCTGAGATTCTTCTGCTGAAATCTAGTCCCAGAGCAATGGTATGCAGAGAGGGAGCCTTTGTGATGTATTTTAAGTCATGAGGATGGGCTCTAACGAATGCACATTGTGCCTTCTTATGAAGAGGGCAGAATGGTGGCTTGCTGGCTTTCTGCAGCAAGAGGATGCAAGGAGAAGTTGGCAGCTTGCAGCCTGCAAGATGGTGAAGCGCTTGGGCAGGACTTCCAGCTTCCAAGACTGTAGGAAGGGAATGCTCTCTGTACACAGGAGCCATGAGGCTAAGGCAGTTTGTTACAGCAGCCCACACTGAGACAGTGAGTAATGTGCTGTTGTTTGAAGTCTTGGCTGTTTCGCAGACACAGATTGCTGCTGAGATGGCTGGTCCACCAGTGTTTGCACACCCTGTTTCTCCAGCTAATTTAAGAACATCCAAAAGGTAGGGGCGAGGTCCCTGCCCTAAAGCTTAGGCTCCAACTAGGAGGAAAAGAAAATCTCTCTAATTATTCAAGTAGCTTAATGATATGCTTTAACAGTTATTTTGCTGCATGGCAATTAGATTCAAATGGTAAGTCAGTCACACAAATGAATATAATTAGTAGTGTTTTTGCATAGTTAAATCAAGCATTTAGACGCCTGTTCAGGGAATGGTGGTCCAGGGAGAAGGAGCCTTTGTGGCTTCAAGCCCTTCTTTTCTCCCGCTGAAGGGAAGGCTTATGTGTGGTTCCAAAGTTCCCCCACTGATGTGGTAGTTAAGATGGGGGTAACTGCTTCCCAATGATATCACAGAGGATTTTATTTATTTTTAATCCTTGCCGCTCTTCCCTATTCCTGGACAGAGGAAGAAGACGAAGAAGAATGAATAAACATCTCTGTGCCATGGACTTTAGAAAGTTCCTGACTTTGGAATAATATTTTGTCATCTCTTGCCTACAATTTTTTAAAAATTTGTAATCTATTTTATTATCTTGAAATGTTTTAAACACATAAAAATAAGGTTAAAGAATGTGAGTGACCTGCCTATTCTGAACATAAGCAGATTTTATATGGTATATTTTCTTCAGGATTAGAAAAAAAAATGAAATTCATGCTACATCCAGGGTACAGATGAAGGCCCTTTGTGTACCACAGAGTGACCTGGATTCCCTCCATGTAAAGGCTCTACTGTACTGTAGGGACCTATTAAGATCCTTCTCTGAGTTACTTTATACTGTATAAAATGATGTTCTTTCATACTGTGTCTTGTCTTGGAAAAGTGAATTTTATATGTAGCTTTTAACTTCTTATTCAGGGTTGAGACTAGCATGATACCTGGGGCATACGTCTGTGCTAAGTTCCTGTAATTCTTTCCTGGTGTATTCATTCCTAATATTCTGCCATATTTTGGGGCTTTCCTTACCCATAGTTGTAACCTGTCTCTGCCTTCCTAGTTATGATTGTCCCTGTTGAATAAATTCTCCCCCAAGGATCATAGCCATCTCATGGGTACCCACATTAAGCGTCCTGTGTTCTCAAGTGGCCATTCTTTATGCTTGTTAATAGTCATAATGTTACCTGTAGATCTGCATTCTCTAAGTGCTTTAAATGCCAGCGCTTTGTGCACGTGTCTGTCTGGGTCAACTTGATAGACTTTTAAACAGTAATGCAGGCACCTCTTTTTATTTTTTGTGCTCTATTTACCAATGCGTTTACAACACTAGGATCCTTTAAATCAAGCTCTATATTATCTGGGACTGGTATTGTTACCTTTTTCCTAACTTCCTGTTCTGTGGGGTATCATGGATCTCCAGAGGCAAGCACCAAGTCCTTTTCTTAGTCTGTCCCTTACCATTTGCTCCCAGAGCTAACTTGACTTCCTAGATAATATTTTTGTCTTGTTCAAATAGTTTGTTAGTGTAGTGCAATTCTATAAATGACCTGATATAAGAATAATCAGAGATGTGTGATCTGAAGTCACCCTCCCCCTACATTTTTGGTAACCAGTTCCTCATGAATTAAAGTGTGTGTGTGTGTATGTGTGTGTGTGTGTGTGTGTGTGTGTGTGTGTGTGTGTGTGTGTGTGTGTTTAAATGATTACTTGGGAGAGAGAAGCATGGGCTTGCCAGGGTTTCCTGTCACTGCAAACAAATTCCAGACACATGCAACATTTCGTGCATCTGGCTTTAAACAGGTCCCAGGGAATCAAACCCTGGCCATTAGGCTTTATAAGCAAGCACCTTTAACCACTGGGCCACTTCTCCAGCCACAGGCTGAGACTCTTCAAGGTGTAGGTAATACGCCTTCCCTGTTCTCCAGCCTTTGGCTCTTCTGTGTAGAGCAGAAGCTTCTCTCTTAGCATGCTGTGAGTCAGGGGCTGTCCTGAACTGATCACCGTGTTGCAAACCAGGCCTTGGGTCAGAAGACACAGGAGTTTAGACTCTGTTCACAAATTTTTGGTAGGGCTAATGAATTTATATCAAGTGGCTTATTTTGTTAGAAAAAGAATATTTGTATACTTTTAGTTATTTTGCCAGTGGCCACTTTACTCCTTGGATTCCTTCTTTAGCAAACTGCCAGTTGGCTGATTATGCCAATTGTGAGCACAACTACTTGAGAAACAGACCAACATGGTTGTGTCTTTTCACAATGTCGGAAGGAATTCATTGAACAATAAACTCACGTGGTTTGAGGGTTTTAATGGTAGCACTTTGCAGACACTCCTGCTCTTCTTGATACCCAACAGAGGAAAACATAGAATTTTGCTTTTTCAGTCTGAATCACTAAAGCTAACTCTCAAATAACATCCCACTAGAAATATATCTCTACATGCATGTGTTATGTAGGTCACAGAATGACAACAAAGAGTGAATGAGCCAAAAAGTTTAAAAAAGTCTTCAAGGCCAGAACTGGGACACGACTAGAATTGTACAAGGCTCTGTATGGATAAGATTACCTGCTGCAGAAGAAACCAGAGAAACTGCTGTTGCTGGCAACAGATGGTACCATTTACATATCTACCCGGGTATGAAGTTGTCTTCTACCCTCTAAATGGAGTCAAGGATGCTTCTAAAATGGAGTCTCTCAGGATAAGGTACAGTCTGAAAAACCACTGTTGGCCTGATCTCAATGGTACACACCCTTTCATGGACATTGTGTACCTTTCTTAGACACATATGCTTCCAACATAAATATAAAATGATAACGTGCTTGAAAATTACAACCAAATGACATACTGTCCTCATGAACTTGAATTTACTCAATTTATGAGGTTTAAACTATGTGACACATCTTCTATGTGAAAAATTCTGGGGCTGGAGAGAGGGTAAAGCCCCAGGGCCTCAGAGGTCCTGAGACCACCCAGATTGGAATCTCCAGAGACCATAGAAGCAGCTGGATATGGTCACACATGTCTGAACCCTAGCAGAGCTGGAAAATTGCTGGACTCCTCAATGGCAAGTTAAAATAGAGACTCCATAGCAAGAAGAAAACAAGTGGGTGAGTTATGGAGGAGAACCCAATGTTCTCTAGTGGTCTCCAGTGAGCCCATGGGGCATCACGAGCAAGCGCATACGTGGGCACCCCTCCATTCTCATGCAGAGCAAATACATACACCACGCCACACACACACACACACACACACACACACACACACACACACACACACACACACAAATTCCCAGGTGCTGTGCAGTTTAGTAACATCACCAGAGTCCCCACTTGCTCCTAACCCCCAGGAAGCAGCGCCACTTCCTGTCGCTGGTTGGCTCAGAGTGGTGGCATGGATGCCTCCCGGGATCCAGTCTCTCACAACCTCTCAGCGCAGGAAGAGGCAAAGGAGGACTTCATGTGCCGTCACTTGCTTCCCTTCCACAGGAGTGCATGTCCCAGGCATCCTGGCCTGTGACGACAAAGGATTCATTCAGTAAATGATTTTATGTTATGATTTTTACCTTTAGCAACATATTTATTTTTAACTGAAAATAAAACTCATATATTTATGACATTCAATATGATGTTTTAACATGTGTATGTGTTGTGGAAATAATATGAATGACTCCACATGAAAACAGAAAATATATGCAGCACTTTTGAGTATTCAGTATTGTCATTGGTTTGATCCAGGTGTCCCCCGCAAACAAATGAATGTGTTCTGATAGATCGATCCTCAGCTGATGGCAGTTTGGGTTTTACAACCTCGATGAAGCTGTGTTGTTGGGGGCTGGCTTATGGGGTTATAAGCCAGCTTCCCCTTGCCAGTATTTGGCACACCTTCCTGCCGCTGTTTGCAGTGCTGTGGCAGAGGTGATGTCCAGCCCTCTGCTCATGCCATCGTTTTCCCTGCCAGGACGGAGTCTCCCCTAGAGTCCGTAAGCCTAATAAACCCATTCCTCTACAAGCCGCTTTTGTTTGGGTTCTTTCTGCACAGCAACTAGAAAGCTGACTGCAACAAGTATGTACAGTTTTAATACATGTCACCTAATACATATTACCTCATCCACATCACCTTCACATCATTGGAAAGTGGAAAAATTATTGAATCTAGTTAGAGACCTCCTATACATTATTCTTAACTATAGTCACATCGCTGTAAGGTCAGTTTTGTGAACTTATTCTTTCTAAGAAGAAACCACAAAGTCACCAATTGTGGATTGCTGGTAGCCACCTTCCTAGTCTGCTTCTATGAGATGGACTTTGGACATTTTACATGTGAGATCACGCAAGATTCGGCACTTTGTGCTTGCTTATTTATTTATCATGTCTTTCAGGTTTATCCGTATTGTTACAAGTGACAGGATTCCCTTCTTGTTCACATGTGAATGTTTGTATGTGAATGTGTATGTACATATATTAACACAACAATATGCTCCGTATCATAGGTTCTTAGATAAAGCCATTGTATCCATGATGACATTCCCTCTTATGCATTAGCTATTCCCCCCCCTGCATGACTCTTACATTCTTTCCACCACCTTTTCTGCAAATTTCCCTGAGTCATAGTGGGTGAGTTTATATTTTGTATAGTTATTAGGTTTTTAAGAGTCTGTAGGTTTGTATTTTGGACAATTCTGGGCACCCTTGGTGCCTCTCTCCATTGTCCTTCCCCAGGTTATCGGCCTTGCTGTGGGAATAGCTCTTTTGCTCGCCATCTCACTTCCTTAGAGGTTGCGTTAGGGCTCTAAATGGTAGTTTGAGGTGAATGGTCTCCTGCTTGGGTGTCCCCTTGTCAAGTCATGTCCCTTTGGTGGAGTTCAGTTGTCCCCAGTTCACGTTGCTTTCTGAAAAATACAAACAGTCTCCAGCAGAGAGTGGGATCATTATTGATCAATTGAGACAAATATTGCTAGGTTGGTGAGCGTTTTGAGGGTGTAGCCTTTCTGAGGACCTATGGTTAGTGAGTACTTCCCCACATAGATGGGGTTCTTGGTCCCCATTCAAGGTTGCCTTGGGTCCCCTTACCAGTCAGGGGTTTCCTGATGCTGAGTGGATCTCATAGCCAATTAGCAAGCTGTTAATTATCTACCTAGGTTGGGTGCCACTATTGCACAGATAGGCACTTCTTGACTTGCTTGTCTGTGCCGTATAGCAGTGTGCTCTGCACTCTCAGGCCATCGGTCGGTGTAAATTGAAGATGCCTCCTGCTCTCTCAGAATATCCTTGGTCTGGTTCCTCTGGCAGCTCGTGCAACACCTTCTGGCATTACCCAGGCTGACCATCTGGGAGCTGATTTTGTTTTTGGATTCAGCAGTGTCTCTCATTGTTGTGTGATATCATTCTATAAAATCTTTAGAAATAGGGTCTTACCTTTTGCTTAAAGTGGGTATTCAAGGGCTGTGACAAAATTTTGTCGTTTTTTTAGAGACCATGTGGGTCACTCTGATCAACAGCTCACTGTGGGAGGTAACTACTTACTGGGTCGGGGAGCCAAAGGTCAGTGTCCTTTGTACCATATGTAGGCTTCTACACCCCCCTTTGCGGCCCTATCTACCTCCAGAACTTGTTGTACAGAAGATAGGTTTCTATGGAGTCAGATTATTGTTAGTTTAGTTTTGTGTACATCTCCCCCCTCTGTTGCTTCCACCCCTACCCCAATTTCCTTCTGGCCCCTTTGCCTTTTGCCTGAGTCACTAGTCATATTTACTTATAGATCGGTTTAACCTTATTAGGGGCCACAGATAAGGGAGAATATGCAACACTTGTCTCTCTGTTCTTGTGTGAGTTCACTAAGTATGATCTGTTCCAAATCCATCCATTTTTCTTTGAATTTCATTATATCATCAGCTAGTTTCTTCCATATAGCCAGTGTGTCCAGCATTCTTGTGACACTGGTGTGTATTGTATATCAGTGTTCTCTTCTGTCTCTGAGTATCATTGACCAATTTCCCCTGGCAGCTCATGTAATGCCTTCTAGCACTAGACATGCTATCATCTGGGAGCTGGTTACCATTCTGGACCTAGCAGGATCTCTGGTGTTGTGTGATAAATATCTGTAGTTTCTTCAGCAGTAGGGTCTTACATTTGGCCTGGGGTGGGTATTCGTTAGCTCACTCTTAATGCTTCCTCTCAGCTAATGTGACAAGATGTGACACCTTGCTGTCTGCTCTACCATGCTTTCCCTGCCATAATGAAACTTCCTCTTGAGACAGTAAACTGAAATAAACACTTTCCTTCCATAAGTTGCTTTTGCTTGGGTGTGTTTTTCCTAGCAAGGGGAAGGTAACTGCTACAGACATCCACACTATTTCCCACAGTGGTCCAAACAACAATGGACATGAGTTCCTTTTTTTTTTTTTCTACAACCTGTTCAGCACTTGTAGCCTTTTGTCTTTTTGAGACTAGCCAATCAAACATTCAAAATTGTTTCTCATTATGATCTTAATTTGTATCTCACTGAAGATAGTGTTGGGCTTTTTTAAAATTACATACGTGTTATCCACTTGCGCATACTTTTAAGAAGTGTCTCTCAAGTTTCTTTGCCATTATTTCATCAGATTTGCTGTTACTGCTTTTGAGTTGAGTTATTTATGTATTTTGGCTATTCAGCCTTTATCATATGTATGATCTGGAAATATATTCTCTCATTCATAGGATTTTCCATTTTGTTGGAAATGGTATTAATTTCCTGGCTTATTGTCTCATGGTGATGGCATGGTTATAACCAAGTTATCTCTTGATGTTTCTTCTCCCTTTAGATGCTTTATAATTTGATATATTTCTATTTTTCTACTTTTTCTTAAGTGATCAATGTGATAGAACTTTTTGGCTGTGTTTGTTTCTGGTAATCCTACAGTTTCAGGTTTGGCATTTAATTCTTTCATCTTTTTTGAGTTGATTTTTGTGTCTTTTGTGATATTGTGCTAAATGTGGATATCCAGTTTCCCTAGAACAATTTATCAGTTATATTGTCTTTCACCACTGCATGCTTTTGGCTTTTTCATAGAAATTCATCTGACCATAAATACCTCAGGCTATTTTTGTCTCTCGGTTTCAAACTATTGGTTTATATTATTATGTCATTACTTTATTTAGAAACATATCCTGTATGAGTTTAAGAGACTGATCTATTACTGAGATTGGGCCTTTTGATATTTCTTCATATCTAATAGCTTTGCCTTATACCAATAACAGGACCTTCATTCAATTTGGTTGGCAAAGAACAATCTCAGAAATTTACCATTAGGTTTTTCTTCCTAGGACCATTCTGGTAACAACTCTACAAGTTTATATTTCCTAAAATCCTAGCTTGAGAAAGAGACTCAGTTGACATTGCTTATTTTCTCAGGAGAAAGGATGAACAGAAGAGCCGATGGAACTTCTTGACTTACTTACTTAGAGTGAAGTGTCACATGGAGCCTAGCAGTAGCCTCTTGCAATGGGGGAGCTGCATCATCACATTTCTCCCTCATACTGTCTCCTTCTTTCCGAGGTTGTCACTGTTTTCTGTTCCTCATCATGGTAGTGAAGTGTAACCTAACAGGTTAAGCATCTTTTCCTTGACTGAGAGCATTTATCTGGAAAAGGTTTCAATTGGATTTCAATACTAGTCAAAATCACCACCAGATGGGCACACTGGTCCTGGTCTAGGGGATTTGTCCACGATATGAGGACAATTAGAAATATACTTTCAGGGGCAAGACAAAAACAAATATTTCAAAGAGTTTGCCAAAATGGATTGAAATAGCATTAAATTTCCAAGGGGACTTTACTTACCAGGAGGGCATAATCCATACTATCTTTGTTTCTAAGAAGAAGATTTTGCTATTTCAGACACATCTGGATATTACCTCTAAGTGCGGCCATAGGCATCAGCAGGACTTGCATTCATTAAGCTCTATGAATCCCTTTTAAAATTACAGTGTTATTTCCATCAATTAATGCTACTGTTCTTTATAATTTTGAATATATTGAGCTCTGAATGTTCAGGAATGGGAAGTGAGCACCAGCCCTTAGCGCCATCTGCTCAGCCCACATGTCCACACGGAGCCTGCATACTCACACTTTCCACAAGGAAGGAATGCTCCCTGTTCCCCTGCAGTCTCAGGTTCAGGGTGTTTAGATGTCTTGTCATATTCACAAAGATGTACAATCTTCTGAGCCCCTGGGGGTCTGACAAGTTGGGGCTCGCAGAGCTTATTAAATCCAAAAAGTCCTTCATCTGAGGGAGCAGCTCAATAAATATCCTCAACAAGTTTCTGCGACTCAGTCATCTGAAAGCTTGAAAGAAAAAAAAAAAGCAGTCTCCATGCTCTTGTTATTCGACATTCCTCTTCTTTCAAAAGCACTCAGGCTCTTTATGATTAAGGGCACACAATGAAGAAAATTCAGTGTGATCACTTCTACATCATGCAGTGAACTTGAATTGCACAGTTCACAGCACAAAGGCACTTTGCAAGCAGAATACCATCCTTATTTTTTGACTCCAATGAATTAGTGAAGCTCTTCTTTTTCTTTTCAGTCTTAGGTGCCTGATGGTGGTGAGTGAACTTAGCTTTCAGACTGGAATCTTCTTTACAGATTCCTTACTGATGGGGATGGTAGCTAATTAGATAAATCTCTGCTTCCCTCTCGCTTCCCTTCTCCCTCTCAATCTCTCTTTCAGTCCCATTCTCCTTCTTCTTCTCCTTGTCTTTCACCCCTTTTTTTCCATGACCTCTCCTTTCTTTCCTACCTTCTTTGAAAAATCTCTTGGCCTTTTATCAAGAAATAGACTAAATTTGACCTACGGGGCTCACGTTTATTTTTTGGTTGAGTGACCCTTCTATGCAGCAGAAAGGTTCAGGAGGAGAAGAAGAGTATTTAGCACTCACACTGTGTAGAATGAACATTCAGATAATTTTTTAAAACAAAAATCCAATTTAGACATTGGAAACACCACACAGGGAACTTGATCAACTTATATCATTACATGATCTTTGGTACTCTCTGAAGTTATATGAAAAGATATATTTTCTGAAGTTTGAATAGTCAAATAAAGCAGTTCTGTTTCTACAAAAACTGAAAACCAAAGCTTTACCAAAACCATTTATTAAAAAATGAAATTACTTAAATATGTTAATTATACAAACAATTATTTAACATAAGCCAGACTTCTCAAGAAATTCATATGATGTGTGTGTGTGTGTGTGAGAGAGAGAGAGAGAAGAGAGAGAGAGAGAGAAAAGGCAGAGAATTAATTCAAGATATACTTTTCAGTGGAATAGAGGAGGATTGGTTATGGCTGACTTACATATTGGTTTGAAAGAGAGAGCTGTGTCACACATGTGTTTATAGAATATAGATGTGTCACAGT
Organism: Zapus hudsonius; assembly: GCA_004024765.1. NCBI lineage: Eukaryota > Metazoa > Chordata > Mammalia > Rodentia > Dipodidae > Zapus > Zapus hudsonius. The sequence goes on from PVHP010035615.1 coordinate 11,502, forward strand.
ATCACAGCACTATTTACTGTAATGCAAGAGATCAAGAGATGAACATTTTGGAGGTAAGGAGATATATTGAGTTTTAGTTTGAAAGGGGTTAAATTATTTGCTTAGGAGGCATTTTCTTGGAGAATAGAGTGGAAATCCTGAAATGGACTACTTGCTATATGAGTTTTGGGCTTAGCAGAAATCTTTAAATCTGAGATGGAAATTTCTAGGTTGCTGATATAAAGTTGTACCTAGAAATCTTAATCACCTGAAAAGGAATTTTTGAAAGAATAGGAGAAATGGTACAGAAGCACCAAGAAGGTTTAGCTGCCATGTGGCAAAGAGGTTCCGGTATAAAATGGTTGATGCTGGAGAGAGTGCAGGTTGGATAGGACTAATTAGTACCAATTAGTGTCAAAATAGTGGTGGTTGCTCTTTGGTTTGATTGTAGGGATAGAAACACCATCAGGGAGTTTGAAACATGAAGCACAGGTGAGAATTTATTTTCATATTCCTCTCTCTCTCTCTCTCTCTCTCTCTCTCTCTCTCTCTCTCTCTCTCTCTCTCTGTGTGTGTGTGTGTGTGTGTGTGTATGTGTGTGTGTGCAGACATGCATGTGCTACATTACATGTGAGGAGGTCAGAGGACAATCTCGGATACTTTGCCTGTCCTTCCACCTCACTTGGGACAGAGTTGTCATTGTTGTTTGCTGCTGGTAATGGCAGGCTAGCTGGCCTGGGAGATTGGGGAATCTCCTGCCTCTGCCTCCTATTGTCTTAGGTGCATGAGGATCACAGACACATGTGCACAACCTTGCATCTGGCTTTACATTGATGCCCAAGGCTCAAACTCTGGTCTGCAAGCTTGGGAAGTGAGCACGATTGACTGCAGAGCCATCGCCCTAGCCGAGGAAATGACATTGGAGGTGATTCTCTCAAGAAGCTCAACTATTTGATAGAGTAGAACCAAAGAAAGGGAGGTTTGAAGCTTAGAGGCTGAAGGAAGATGGAGTCTCTATGGAAGCAAGAGCACTGGAATGCGTTGGTGTACAAGTGAGAATGAGCTGGTCTAGATTGAGACATTGAAGACAGGAAAGGAAGACAATTAGAGACTAAAACTAGTCAGATAAAAGATAAAGGACCCAGAGCTTATACAGAGGGATTAATCATTGTTAGCAAAAGACTTTCTTTGGGTTAAAAGGAGAAAAAAAACATGAGTTGATAGAATAATTTCTGATTTGTACATGATCTGATAACTCTGCTAAACTTTGGTGTATAATGAACTTTCCACTTAGAATTGAGAAAAATCATGTGTAGAATTTTCGAAACTGTTCCAGTAACCAAATGTATCAAACCTTGAAGCTCCCTTCCTCTAAGTGCTCTGCTTGTCACCATTCATAATTCCTCTGTTAACACTCACATTTGCCTCAGAAATTCTGCCAGCAGATCCAGATGAATTCCGGAAGTTCAATATCTCAACCTCTGTGCTTTTAAACTTTTCTGAAGTCCAACAATTGATCTATTAATACCACTTGGCCTGGACTTCCACTGTAGGTTAAAAAACATTATTACTTTTTTCTAAGATCATCTGAAAAATAATATTTCTCTGTAGTCTATCTACATTTTCAACCTTTAATTCACTTTGGATCAAGAGGTAAAGACCTAAGTAGATACAAGTTTTAAGGTCTCCAAAATAGATGGAAGGTTTTAGAAATGATTAAATCTGAAAGTATTCTGTGTAATTTCTGAGGTGAGAATTATAGACATTAGAAAAAAGGAAATTAGATCAGTGTTACTACTGTCGAGAATTTGGAACATGCGGACATGACTTCAGCAGTAAGGATTCAACATGATTTTAGGTGCAATTATCTAAGGATGGCTTATCTTTATCGTTGGAAAGGACAGAGCAGAGAGGGGGAACTCGGGCTGGTGGAGGAAAAGTGACCCTTGCTTGCAGTGCCTGCTCTCTTAGCTTTTCTTATTTATTTCCCAAGAGGAATGTGCACATGGTGAAATTTAGATCGTCTCAATACCTCTGCTAAGTCCCCTCAGACCTGCAAGTAGACATAGTTTAAAAAGGGAGAGTTCAGGGTCAAGCATCTAATGTGTGAATAAAACTTATATTACCCTACCCTATGGATAGATCCAGTATGCGCACCGAGGAGGGACCCCAGTGGGTAGGGGACAGAGAGGAGAGAAACGGGGACACCTTCACAAGAGTTGCTCATACAATATATATACTTTTTCATAATAATGATAGAAAAAACTTAAAATGCAGCAAATTATGACTCCCTGCATTGGACTTTAATTCGGGACCATATATTGTCTGTAGTTTCGATGGAAATAACGATAATAGGATCCATAACTTGCTTGCACAGCTTTCCTGGCTCGGCTTGTTCTCCCCAAATGAACGCACCAGTCCATGGTGGTTTGGCCTGGCCCTTCCTCACAGAGAGCATCATGTTGCCTATGCAAGGAGCTTCATCACTGTGCTCTGAAGCTCATTTTTCAATGCCGGCTCGGTGAGCTTGGGTGGACGTTGCGTTTTCCAACGATGGCCATGCATATGGGGTCAGTAGCCCTTTTTGATATTCTTGGCACCGTAAGTGTCTCAGAATTCTTAGGGTTTTTCAAAAATTGTAGTATATGTATTATGTATCATCTATCTATATATTTGTATATGCATATATACATATATGTGCATAAATCTCTATATATTACATATATTACATATATTACATACACATGTGATATATATATATATATATATATATATATATATATATATATATATAGAGAGAGAGAGAGAGAGAGAGAGACATATATAATACATGTAGCCCAGATGCACTTGTATACAATTTTTAATAATGCTTACATTTTGACAACCCATTATATGAAGTCAGGTATGGAATTTTTCACTTGTGGTGTTTTGTGTTATATTAGCACTCCAAAAGTTTCAGATTTTGGACTATTTTGGATTTGAGATTTTTAGATTAGGGATGCTCATTGTGTGTGTGTGTGCTTATGTATATTGAAAGTTATCTTTGTTTTATTACTGTGTGATAGCAATGATATTTTATTGCAACAAAGGGTCTGTCTGTTCTCCCTCCCCCTTTCAGATCCTGCTGGTCCTGTGGACACATGGGAAATGACATGTCACCTTTCCATCTATGTTAGGAAAGTATATATTCGTCTTCTACCTGGTTCTTTCTTTGGGGGTGTTTGTCTTTCACTTTGTGCACAATGCTCTGGAGAAACCCTAACTAGCCCATGCACAGGTCACCATGACAGGGGCATGGGGACAAGGGCTGGCCATGCCAACCTGGAGTTAGCCTCAGCTGCCAGGTGGTGCACCTGACAGCTGTCAGCCCTGAGCCCTTCCAATGACCCAAGGTGGGGCACAGATGAGCTGTCCCTGCATGTCATAGGCAAGCTGTACATTTGTAAACAAAATAAATGTTAATATTTTTCAAGACAGGAGGTTTTGGATTTTTTTGTATATCAATAATAACAGGACTATCTCGCCACAAAAATATCCTTTTTTCTTTTTAGTGCATTCAGTTTTTCACTCTTTCTCTTGGCCTACAAATCTATTCAATGCTCTTGTTTAAAAAGAAAAAATGCCTCTGATCCTATATCCCCTTTCCATCTATACTCCTAGATCTCTCTTTTGGAGCCTCCTATATTGGAACATGGCCATTTGGAAAGAAATCAGTTAGTAGAATTAATTTACTAGAAAGAAAATTCATGAAAGTCTGCTTCTCCAAATATTCCATTTGCTCAAGGTTGCTTCTATCAGTCGTCTGGTGTAGACTGTAGTCCTGGGAAAGGCCTTCCAGGGCCATCCCTGCTCTCCCTCCTCCTTTCTTTCTTTCCTGACTCTAGCCTTGCCTTCCAATCCTATTTTCCTAATTTATTCTCCTCCATGTCTTTTCTCAGTCCCACAATCTCCTGTCTCTACCCCTTCGTCTCCCATGATTTCCTCTAGATAAGCCACCTCCATGCTCCAGGACACTACGCGTCTGCACACTGGGCTGGGCTGTGTGCTCATATTCCTTCTGTCTTTTCTTGGCAAAGGCTTTTCCTCTGTTCCAACTCTAAGTTGTTTGTACCCACCACAGATGTAAAGTGCGCATTCTGGAAAGTGTAGCTATAAAATCAAAATGAAGACAAGCCAATTAGCAAATCACAAACCTTGGTCAATTTCATAAGCACAGCCAAGGAAAATGATCTTGACAAATTGGCAATTTGGCAAACTGGTCATCCAATGAATTGAGATCACTGTTTGGGACCTCATTCTCCTGTCATCAGACCGTGTCTGCCCCTTCCTCTACGGATCCCAGTGGCCTTGATGTACCCCAGTGTCATTTCTGCACACTGGCAGGGCATAAACAGCTCCCATAGGACTACTGTGGGCTGCTTTAGCCTCTTTTCCATCACCCTGTTTTTTTCTTATTGAGACACCAAGAACACTAAGCTGATTAGTGTCTGGTACCCCTGTACCTTACACCCCCTATACCCTAGGCTTTCTTGTCTTTATGACTGCTCATTCTTCTGTTTATAAGATGTATTCTGCTCTTGTTTACTTGACAAAGGAATCTAGATTTTTATGGCCACCATCTGAGGCCATCTTGAACATTTAGCTACTCTGTCATTCATTATTGTTGCTCCTTCTCCCCAAAAATCTATCACCCTGGGCTGAGGAGCTGGCTCAGTGATAAAAGTGCTTAGTGTGCAGTTTTGACACCCTGTGTTTGGATTCCCAGAGCCCACAGAAACCCATAGAAAGCACCAGCATACCATCTGTCATCCCAGTGTGCAGATGGTTAGATGGGACATGGAGACCAGCAAATCTCAAAAGCTTGAAGGGCAGCTGGCCTGGCCTATGTGGGAGTCAATCACAGGAGACCATGACTTAAGCAAGCAAAGGGTGGACCACCACCAGAGGCTGTCTTCTGACCTTCACATGTGTGCTAGGAATGTGTGCACTTGCACTTTCACACATGAACACACACACACACACACACACACACACACACACACACACACAGGATTTTATACAAAAAAACCACATCACCCAAAGACTATGTCATTTCAAACGTGTTTCTCCACTGTCCTGTTAGAATTTTGAGGGTGGGAATCATAACTTTCATTTCTGTATCTTCATTGTCTAGGATAGACATTGGCACATAGTAGTATCTTAATAAATCTTCCTTCAAAGATTACCATTTAGTTAGAAGATATTGCTGCAACCATCTGCTGTTTAAAAAATAATTCCTTCACATAACCAATTTAAAATTGCTTCCTCTGGCTTTATAATGAAAAAAAAGTCATATAAGGAACTTGGTTGTGTTTTGCTTAAGACTTCTACTAAAATTGCAGTTCACATTGTGGTTGAAAGCCTCTCAGATAGATAGATCTCCAGCTATAGTGGAAGACAAAGGCTTGGATCTCCTGCATGTCCAAGGAGTGCTTCCCCATATTAAAAATTACATCAGGTAACAAGAAGTATGGCAAACCTTTGAAAATTTCTTTCTAATTGTACAAAGTGAGGGATTTCATCATGTTCCTGTAGAGGGATGTAACGTAATATACCTTTCCCTGCTCTCTTCCTCTTTCCCTTGCTGTTTTCACATCCCCAATTAATTTTCCTTCCCCTGATTCTACATTGGAAAAAAAACATTCATTTTCCTGCAAATGACATAATGTCATTCTTTTTATGACTGAATAAAACCCTATTAGACACACACACACACACACACACAGAGAGAGAGAGAGAGAGAGAGAGAGAGAGAGAGAGAGAGAGAGAGAGAGAGAGAGAGAGCATTTAACATTTCCTTTGCTCATTATCCATGGATGGGCCCCTAGTGCAACAGAGAATGTGGTTGTGGACATATCTCCTTACTACGCTGACATTCTTTTGTCCACTCACCTCTTTTTGTCTTTACTTGCTGAGAAATCAGGCCTTAGAAAATTCCTGTGTGTGCACTTTTTCTTTCAAGTCTTAGCTCTGTTTCTTCTTAGCTGTGGGACCTTTCTGGACCTTAATTCTTCACATATAAAGTTGGACATCATAGCTATTGAAGAGTTGTTTTTTTGAGGAACAAATGAAGCTTGGTATGGAGAAATATATTTTTAAATCCAAACATATTATTTTTACTTTTCTTCTTGAAGGACTACCTTAAAATATCACATTCATAACTTTATATTTTCAATTCTTTTCTTTGTGGCCAGCAAAAAAAGAGATTATTTTGTAGGTTAAATTATCTCTTTGTATTTTTTTCCAAATGTGTTGAATACACATCATTAATTGTAAATCTCATCAGATCCCTTTATGGAAACAGATGGGGTGTGTCAAATTAGGTCAAAGGTCAATAAGAAGTAGCAAGTTTGCTGCTTATAGATAATTGCTTAGGAAGCTAGCAGTATTGTTTAACTTTTCTCAAAATAATGTAATTATAGTGGTAATAATAATAATAATAGCAACTCATATTTACTGAATAATAATAATAATAATAGCAACTCATATTTACTGAATCTTTGCTGTGGGCAAAATTCTGTGCCAATTTAAACCTATAGGGGTACTATGTTTTATTAATATCTTTAGTATGAATAAGTATATACATTGTATGAGCAAATCTTGTGAAGGTGTCCCCATTTCTCTCCTCTCTGTCGCCTACCCACTGTGGGGTACTCTTGCAGTCAGCTTGTTTGCTGGGGCAATCACCCAACCAGAAGCAGCTTGTAGAGGAAAGGGTTTATTTTTGTTTTACAGACCTGAGGGGAAACTCCATGATGGCAGGGAAAATGTGGCATGAGCAGAGGCTGGACATCACCTCCTGGCCAACATCAGATGGACAGCAGCAGCAGGAGAGTGAGCCATACACTAACAAGGAGAAGCCGGCCAGAACACCCAGAAGCCAGTCCCC
>PVHP010035616.1:0-18324 GCA_004024765.1 Zapus hudsonius
GGCTCTCAACCAGGTCCAGGTTTCCTCAACATACTTGGAACAGTAGTAATGTATAAAAAATTATACACTAATTCTATTTAAAAATTTTGGACCTTTTTTTAAACTTTCTAGGAAACTGAAAACATAGCAAATGCTCTAGAAGGTAATTTGTTGTATTTTGTGTTTATTTGTGATTGACAGGGTGGGAGGCTGAAGTAGGGTTTCTCATGACAACTCTAGTTGTGATTGGCAGACAGGGAAGAGGGAAATCTGGGAATTGGGGACACCAATACATTATTTGCTCATTCAGTGTATGCAAATATGGTTAATAAAGATATAATTTATAAAAAATAAATGAAAAGTAGTCTACTAAATTCCTCTCTAAAATTAAAAAAAAGAAGGGAAGTGTTTATTTCCATCATACAGCTTTGAGGGATAATTTTCATGGTGACTGGGAAGTCTTGACACAGCAGCAGGTGGGGAATCACACTGTTAAAGCAGCAGGACTGCAAGAGCTTGCTGTGAACCCCTTGAGTACTGGACTAATGGGCATCCAGGACTGCTCGGTGACACACTTCCTCCTGCAGGGTACCACAGCTATCCCGAATTGTCGCCAGTTGAGGACAAAGTATTCAAAGCATATGAGAGTATGGGGGACATTTTATATTCAAACTACCACACATCTATTGACAAGAAACATGGGTTGAAATCCACCTTGTGACCATTTCCTAGTAACCAAATCTAATCTTTTCTCATAAGACATTTTATCTTGACTTCTATAGAAGGTGATAGATATCTACTATGTGAGCATTGTTTTATCATTTTTAATGATGTCTCTAGGTTATTGAGTACAAGGAGTCCATGGTACTTGTCCTCAAGATATACATTCCTATGTATATCCAAGTAGCAGCAGGGAGACATGTTTTGTAAGTGATTTATAATACAATTTCATTACAAGAATCTAAAAAAAAATTGGAGCAGCGTTATTAAGAACTTAGAAAATAAGAAAAGTGGAAACTCATCAACTTTATTCAGAAATGTTGCTATATTTGTGTGAATCCAGGAAGATTTTTCATTTGTGTATGCATGTGTGATGTGATGCCTGTATATGTGTTCATGTACATGTAGGTGAACACATGTGTACATTTGCGTTCGTCCAAGGATCCACTTCAACTTTCTTAATAATTCTTCACCTTAATGTTGAGACAGGGTCTTTCAGTAAACCTAGAGGTCATGGATTCAGCTAGACTGGTTATGTAGTGAATCCCCTTTCTTCTCCTTCCAAGTGCTGGGGTTACAGGTACACACCATCACAACCTGTGGGTCAGACACTGTATCCACTGAATCATCTCCCCAGTTTATGCATCTGTTATTCATCTGTTTATGCATATTTTATGTAGCTGTAACCATGCCATATCTTTAACACATATGACATTTGCCTACCCATTTTATTTATTTATTTTTAAAAATATTTTATTTATTCATTTTTAAGCAGAGAGATACAGAGAGAAAGAGAGAGAGAAAGAGAGACACACACAGAGAGAGAGAGAACACCAGGGCAACCACTTTGTAGGTCTGGCTTATATGGGTACTGGCGAATTGGAACCCGGGGCCTTAGGCACTGGAAGCAAGTGCCTTAACCGCTGAGCCATCTCTCCAGCCCTACCCATTTTATTTTTTTAAAGAATACATCACAGTTGCTTTCCACTTCATCTGCTGGTTATTCTACTATATACTCCTTGAAAGGACATAAAGGTATTGATATATCAGGGATTTAAAAGAGAATTTAAAAAAACTTAAACACTCTAGATGGATTTTTAAAAGTAATGTAGAGATTTATGTATCTATCCATAAGGCTGGCAGTGCTTACACAGTATTACAAATTAAACTGTTAACCTATGCATCTTTGTCTGTTGGTATCTTACTGAGTCTAGAGTTTTGCATTTTAGAACTATGTATGAAAAAGTACAGAGAAGATCACTGAGATATGGAGTGATGGGGAAAAGAAAGAAAAAGGCAAACAGAGAATCATAAGCAACTTAGAATTCAACACATCTTTCTTGGGTGAAAATATGTAAAGACAGGAAAAGGATGGATAGAGCGTTTGTTCAACGTAGGATTAAGACTTAGACCAAAAGCGGATGGGCACTGGCAGAGGGGGCCTCAGAGGTCACAGTGCCCACGGGGAAACAACTCCAAGCAAGTCACTTAACCTCGTTCACCTTAGTTCTCTTGTTGGTAAAATGTGGTGCTGATGCCAATCCAATACATGTCAAAAAATACCTGCAAGGCATTGTTTAAAATTGACCCTCTGCGTTTCTCCCTGGATTCCCCATTATTATTTATTAAGAGGTACTGGAGGCAAATCTCAAAGGAAGGAAAAAGGAAAGGCCGATCTGCAAAAGGAAGAAGTGAGGTTAAACACAACGCAATTGAAACTCATGGACTAATCCGGGGGGACTTTACCTGTCAATCAAATCTAGACTCATTATTTTTTTTTTACAGATTAATAATGGTTTGTTAACTTTGTAAGCTGGCAGAAGTTAGAAGGATGTGATGAAATCTTAGGGCATTTATGGAGCAGTTGATGACTGACTGATCAATTTCCAAAGATGCCATGAAGGATGCAGAGGTTTAGTTCCATGTGTGTTTTGATGATAGTTGCATCTATATTTAAAGCTTGCTGTCACTGGAAGCACTTGGTTTTGTCAGACTGTCTATTGGGCTGGATGAGCTGCAACTTCTTGCAATTGAATGTCAATAAAACCAAAGCAATTTTGGTTGATTCAGAGCACCGGCGTAAGCATATTCACTCGTGAAGATTACATTTGACAGATACCTTCAGCTGAACTCTGTGGTTAGAAGCTTGGGCGTACTCTTGACAGTGAGCTTAGAGTTGATGTGTAATGTTTATTTCATATGCTGTTTTTTTTTACCTTCCCTAATACTGAATGAGCAAATCTGTATTTAAATATATTCACAGCTGATGTTCTCATCAGTCCATTTGTTATCTCTGGACATAGCACTTAATGGTTCATTTCCATTATTTTAATAAAAGTAACTTTTCTCCAGCCTTTATTTCATTAAATCCAATGAGTTATGATTAGTTTTAAGGGGTTTCTTTTGTTGATTATTTGGGTTTATCAGTGTTCTTAAAAAATTACCTATAGGATTATTCATTTCAGGATATTTAATCACTTAAAATGAATATAATTTATGTAACTTGCACCAAAAGACATAAATCGAACTATTGAGTGCATATATTCTCCTACATTATTAAAAATGCTAAACTTAGTACCATTTCTAAATATTCTGAAGGGAAAATAATTGAGACATCTGGCTTATGTTCCAAAAGAGGTGCAAAGCATATGTCACCAGGACCTCGGTCTTAACTCCTCAGTTCTGTCAAATTAAGGATCTGGGTGGGAACCATAAGGCATGTATAGATCTAATAGGTGGGAAACATAAGGGAAGTATAGATCTAATAGTCTGAGCCCAAATTTCTTGTTCTCTACAAATAGCATTACAAAATCTTGGATCTATTTGGCTAGGTTAAAAACCAGTTGTGGTCAGCATGAAACCCGACCCCCATGGACTTAAAGCAAACACATTTTACTCAGGGATTTCCATCTTGTCTAAAACCTATGATTTTAAAGTGAACGATTTAAATGAGGTAGACACATTTCACCGGAGGAAAAAAATTCATGCTCAAAGAACTGAAATATTTTTTTCAAAATGATTTTGTCTGCCATTCTTTTTCTTAATCTCTTAAAACTGACAGTAATTTTCTTCTTCTTTTTCTCTTTTGCTGACAGCTAGTCAATGTCCTGACAGCCGAGAAAGAAGATGTAAATGCAAGTCAGTATTATTTTGTCCATCTGATACCTCAGCATCAGGAGAAATAAGGCTGTAGCTTAAAAACTAAATTACTGCCCATGGTTCTAGAGAGAAAAATCCTTAGAAAAATATTTGTGTCAGGGAAAAAAAAAGGTGTTTGAGGCAAGATTGCACCAGTTACAAGGATCATGCTCTCCTCATTAGGATGTGGTTGAAATTTGTAGTGGAGAAAGTAGACCAACTATGGTGTATGTTTACTTTCGGCTCCATTAACTGTAAATCCTTCCAGCATGGAAATCTCTCTTAGAAATTAATGGAAGGTATGTAAGTAGAGAAAAGAAAGCAGGTTAAGAAGTTAATGAGCATGAGATTAACAGTTTGCTCTTCAGAAGTATAAGATATAAGATTCACAATTAAATTTTGTTTTATTATAATGAGATAAATCCTGTTTAGTAAATTTATCCCTAGGAGAAAGATTTGCTAAGTAATTAAATGTCCAGAATTATATATTTACTGATAGAAGTATATGGGACCTAAACTGACGAACACTTTCATCATAGAATGACTAATTTCTTCCTTGTAAAAATGGATATTTATTTCTCTACATTGTTATTAGTCTCTGAATTTTAAAACGTTAGGAGATGTACACACGTGCTAGTATTTAGTTCCTGTTTAGACACTGGTCATGGAATTTTACTTGACCAATGTTTTTTTTTGTAGCATCACTGTTTATATATGGATTGCTAAAGCAAGAAGCCCGGAATATATTGATATATCTCTTTATATCTATAGGAATTATAGGCTAGCTTGCCATTATGTACTAGCCAATTTCAATTAAAAAAATATTTTTTTCTCTTTTGGCTTAGATTAGATAGTCAAGAAATGAGCTCTCTGATATCTTAATAGTTTCATAGTCCATCGGTTAGTATTTTAGATGGTATTATGATTATATACATAACTGTGAAAATTCCTCAGATAAGATTAAAACTGATTTTCCTTCAAAAAGGATTGTTCTAATGTCCCTGAAATGGAGGAATCCTTATGGGGAGGGAATGAAACACCTGCATAGTACGTGACCAATGGCAGGGAGACCTGACAGGAAAAGCAGTGAGACTTTCCCTGGCAGGAGCCTCAGAAAATAGTTATTGGTTAGTAATTGCTCTGACCATGTGGTCTCTGCAGACAAACTGCAGCCCCAGCTCCTCCTCCAATGGAGATCTTTGATGCTTTTCCCTTGTTAATGTGACGTTTGCATTTTGGTCTGACTGAGAGCCAGCTCAACACAAAGGTCTCATGACAGGCAGAAAGCTGCTTTTAGGTTGAAAATGATAAGATATCTTGTCCATGTGTTCTCAACAAAAAGATCACTTTTGATACTTAAGAAATTCCCTTGAACAATTTGCTGCTTCAAAGTGATATTATTAACATCTAAACTGTAAAACATTTTCTTAAAAAAGAAACAATCTGGGCAATCATGTTAATTGGCTACAGCAGCAACATCCCAATAGAGGGTTGCTAAAGTGATTAGTGAAATTCCAGGAAACGAAAAACCTTCAGCCTCGTCTTACACAGACAACCCAAGAAGGGAGATCATTCAAATAACCTGTTTATCGAAAGGTCATTTTTCAGTTCTATGTTCTTATTGCAATTCCTTCTCATTTTGGAGATACTCTTTGGATGCATTTGCTTTATGTGAAAGGTGGACTTTTATTTTTTTTTTAAAAAAGTGAAATGGCTATAATTAAGCTTATTGTGTTTAAATCATGAAGCATCTGTATTTTTAACTTTAAATACCTAAGTAACTGTCTCAGGGCAGGATGCAACCCGGTCCTCTTCAATATTGCCACTTAGGAGAAAAATCTAGCTGCTGTGTGGAATGAGCTAGATTCTCAGGAGGTTTGGACAAAACAGAAGGTCAGGTCAGGAGAGCCTGGTGGGATTTAGCTGGATATTCGTGCAGAATCCCCATTCTACATTTTGCCTCTTCTCTAATCCAGACGGTGTAATGAGGGGAGAAGGCAGAAAGAGTGGGTGGGCAGAGGGCAATGTCCCTTCAGGTTAAATGTTAACATCAGGCTCTCTCTTTCTGTCTCTGGTGGCACAAGGCACTAGGACTCAGTGATGTATTTTGGAAGTGTTACTATAAAATGGGTCTGAATGTTTGATGATCTGCAATGGACTTCACTGAGGAAGTACGTGGGTCTGTGCTTATCTACTAAAGTCCCACACAGCCGATGTCTTCCTCATTCACTGAAAGCATTCTAACTCACCTGGAGACTGGGCATTATATTTCAAAGATGTGTCCAAAGTTTTCAGGCCTAATGATTATAGAAAATTCATGCATTTTAGCAGTGCAGTTATTTTCACAATATTAATTCTGCTTACATTCTGTCTCAGAGTAAAGAAGGTCTTTTTTTCCATCCTCAACTACTGTTTACCTTCTTTCTTCAATGTCTTAGAGTATCATTGTAGAGGTCTTTTGCCTCTTTGGTTAGGGTTCATAATATATATATATATATATATATATATATATATATATATATATATATATATATATATATATATTAAATGAGTATTTTCCTTATTGACTTTATATACTGCTATTTCCGTGAAAGTTTTTGTTAAATAAGAGTTTTCTGGTGGAGTCTTTTTGTTCTTAAAGTATAGAGTCATGACATCTGCAAATAGAGATAATTTTACTAATTCCTTTCCAACTGTATGCTTTTTATCTCTTTTTCTTTTCTTATTGCTTTAACTAAGACTTTGTGCATCATAGTGAATATGAAGTAAGGAGAGTGGTCATTCTGTCTCCTTGATTTAAGAGGAAATGCTCTCAGTTTCCCCTATTTAGTATAATATTGGCTATAGTTTTGTTTTATGGAGCCTTTATTATGTTAAGGTATGGTTCCTTTATTACTAGTTTCTTGTTATGAAGGGGTTTTGAACTTTGTTCAAGGCCATTTGCATCCATTGACAAGGTCAGGTGGATTCTGTCCTTTGACCTGTTTCTCTGCTGTGCTGAATTATGCTTATGGATTTGGGTATGTTGAACCAGTTGTGAACCCCAGGGATGAACATGGTGAACTCACAGTGTATGATCTCATTTTGCTGATTCTGTTTTCTGTTTCATGGCCAACTTTTATATCTATTTACATGAGGAAAATTGCTTTATAGTTTTGTTTCTTTATCACGTCCTTATATGGTTTTGGTATCAGGGCGATACTGGTTTTGTAGAATGAGTTTGGTATTGTTGCTTCCCTTTCCCTTTTATGGACACACTTGAGGAGCCTTAATCTTCCCTCTTCTAGACAACTTTGGTGAAGTTTGGCACTGAATCCATCTGGTGTTGAGCTTTCTTGAAATGAGGGGTTCTAATGACAGTGGAGATACATTTACAATTGCTATGTCATCTTATTTAAATTAAAAAATATTTATTTATTTGCAAGCAGAGAGAGAGAAAGAGAGGGGGGAACTGGGCATACCAGGGCCTCCAGCTTCTGCAATTAAACTCCAGATGCATGCACCACTTTGTGCATCTGGCTTTATGTGGGTGCTGGGGAATCAAACCTAACTCATTAGGCTTTGCAGGCAAGTACCTTAACCTCTGAACCATCTCTCCATCCCTCTTATTTAAAAATTTATTTATTAATTATTTGAATGCAGAGGGAGGAAGGGAGAGAGAGAGAGAGAAAGTTAGAGAGACAGGGGCCTCCAGCCTCTGAAATTAAACTTCAGATGCATGTGTCACTTAGTGCACTTGCTTTCAATGGGTATGGGGAAGTCGAACCTGGGCTCTCAGGCTTTGTAAGAAAACACCTTTAACCTTGAGCCATTTTCTCCAGCCCCTACTATATTGTCTTGATGAATTTTTCCATTTATTAATACCCAGTGGATTTTTTTCTCTTTTGACTTGAAAAATACTTTATCAAATATCAGAATAGCTACGAAAGTTTATTTTCGGCTGTGTTCTCCTGAAGCATCCATTTCCTCTGTCTCTCAGACTGTAGGTCTTTATCAACAAGGTATTTGGAGACAACAGATATATCTAGTTTTTTTTTAATCACTCAGTCTGAAAATCTTTATTGGTAAATTGAAACCTTTTACATTCAAGGCTATTGATGAGAGACACTTACTAATTCCTGAAATTTTATTGGGTGTTCTGGTTTGTTGGATTCTTGTTTGTTTTTCACTTTCTTCCCAATTTGTGTCAGGTGTTTTTATATTTACTGTGTTGACATGACAGATTCTTTCCTAGCTCTCCCTTGGTCAGCCATTCCCTCCTTCCAGGAAACCTGTTCTTTCCTACCCTCTCTGATGGCGACATCCTTTCTTCCTCTTGGGTGCACAGACGTCTTTGAATCTCTTTCTGTACTAAGTTTCTGGTCATGATCTACCTTAGTTTGCGTTTCTCTTGAATTGTCCTTATTTCTTTTTAAATATTTTATCCATTCCTTTTCAAGCAGAGATGAGAGAGAGAGAGAGAGAGAGAGAGAGAGAGAGAGAGAGAGAGAGAGAGAGAGAGAGAGAGAGAGAGGACCAGAGCCACCACCTTGTGGGTCTGGCCCATGTGGGCACTGGGGAATTGAACCCGGGGCCCTAGGCACCGGAGGCAAGTGCCTCAACTGCTAAGCCATCTCTCTAGCCTGAATTGTCCTTCTTATTTCTTAATCAATTGTAAAAGAAAGTGTTTCTGGATAGAACAATCTTGGTTGGCAGTTATTCAATTAAAGGGCCGGAAATGTACCATTCCATACAGTTCTAGCCATGAAGGTTGCTGACAATTACTGATAATCTCTTTCTGTCTTTTTAGGGAGTTGACATTTTTCCTTTACAACTTTAAATTTTACAGCCTTTTTCTTTGTTTTGCTTTTTTGCTGTCTTGGTGAGAATGTGTGCAAAGATTCTTCTCCATTCATGTGTTTTGAGGGTTTGAGTGTTTATTTTTTACTCTAGATTTGGGGATTTTCCTACTCTAAAGATATTGAGTGGATTCTGTGTCTTCTGATATTACATCTAAATCCCTTCTTCTAGCTTATAGATTCTTATTTGGTATCTTGATTATACACCAGAGTTGTTGGATATTGTGGGCATGGTGATATCTTTATTTCTTTCTTATTGATATTTGAATACAATTCCCTCATCAATCTTGTCCTCCAGAACCAATATTATTTCTTCTGCTTGGTTGAGTCTATTAATGACACTTTCCTTGTGCTTATTTGATTCATTGAACTTTTATTACCAATGTTATCGTTTTTTCAGTCTGAGCTTCCTTGCTAAAATTGTCTTCCATCTTACTGATTTTCTCATCTATTTACTGACTTTTTCCTCTACACTCTTGAATTCCCTCACTAGGGCCTGGCTTGAATTCATCTATTTGTTTTATTTTTTTTTAAGTTCACTGAGCATTTTCACCAGAGTGCTTTGAAACCTTATCTGACATTTTCCCTATTTCTGTATGTTTGTGGTCAATAGCCCTGGAGTTAGGATCTTTGGATGAGTCGTGTTTGTTACCTTGCTTTTTCATTGTTCTTACATTTCCATGTTGCAGTTTGTACATGAAACATCTGCTGTTTGAATATCTCTCCTGAAGGATTTCTTTTGCAGGAGGCAGGAGGATCTTCAAACTGAGTAGTTCATTTTGAAGGGTCACTCCCAAGGATCACTGAGCAAGAAGGACAAAGGCTGCATGCAACCACACAACACACTTGTTATTCAAGTGTGGACGAAGAGGACCTGCCTGTGCACCTTGTAGACCTCCACCAGAATATGTGACACCCCTGCATGAGCGATGCTTCCGTGGGTGTTACACACACACACACACACACACACACACACACACACACACCATGGGAACGTCAGCTGCACACACAGGAGGACTGGCAGCTTTCTTGGGCTTTATTAAAGTACAAATAGGTGGTCTCAGGCTCAGAACTATCTATCACACTGCAGAGTAGTTCTGATGACAAGATCTGTTCCTAGTGCCCATGGGCAAAGCTGTGTCTTCTTAAGTTCTTCCCTACCCGAGCCAGCTTCATATGCTTTGCATTCTTCAGGTGTCTCCCATAAACTTAGGTGCTCTGAACGCTTTCCCTCAAGCTGATGGAAGTTGAGAATTAGAAGCTTGTTGGAGGTGTGTTGATGGGGGCAGGGTTATGGGTGTTAAAGCCAGCTTCCCCTTGCCAGTTCTTGGCACACCTTTATGCCGCCGTTTGTCACATGCTGTGGCAGAGGTGATGCCCATCCTCTGCTCATGCCTATGTTTTGGCTGTCATGATGGAGCTTCCCTTCTAGTCTGCAAGCCCAAATCAACCCATTCCTTCCACAAGGAGAAGCTGGCTGCAACATTGGTCCTTCTGAGCTCCAAAGCTAACTCCCTGGACCTCTGCTCACCCCAGAACTGTGGCTGGCACAGATGAGACGCCCTGAGCAGTGGTTGTTGGCTAATCTCAGACCCTCAGGGTAGCCATTTTTAAACAGATGAACTCAGTAGTCCTGTGGAATCATCACAGTTACCTCTGTGAGTTTTATGTGGATACCCCTCTGAAACCTAGAACTCTCAGGTGAAAGTTTTTATGTTCCCTTCAGCCTGGGCATCATGTCCAAATGAGGTAAATTCTCAGGTAACATTATCAGAATGTATAAATGGATCCCATGACAGAAGTGAATAAAGTTTGTCATCATCCAGTATGGGAGTCTGGAAAAGGAGAGACCTTCTTGGGATGATTTGAAAGATGTTCAAGAATTTCAAAATATGCCACACTACATCAAAAATTAGATGTCCTTTTATGTATCTGGGACATTACTTACAAAATATTCTCAGAGTGTTAAAACCGTGGACCTGGTGGTCTTCCACTAAGCTCTTCACGCTCTTCCCACTGGCTTTCACCTTGTACATTTCACCCCCTTCCTATTCGTCACCATTACTTTGATATAAATATTTCAATGACCAACCCACTTACAAATTTCTCTTTAATTAGCACCTATGTCTCTTCCAGTCTTCCATGTTTTCCTCCTCTCTGCTCCTCTAAAGACGTTCCCTTACTGGTTGTATAAATTTTATTAGAAATATAGACTTGATTATATACTAATTGGTAAATTTTAAAAATTTCGTTAAATGTAATTTGTTCTTTTATATATGCTCAGAGCCTAGAAAAATACATGTGCCATGGTAAATATAAGAACAACTGATATTGGTTGAGTGAATTTGGTAAAGATGTTGGCAACAGAAAATGATAAATGATGGACCAATCGCTCAAGATAGTTTCTGTACAGCAAGTGAACCTTCTTAATTTTGCCAAGTTATATTTAATCCTGCCCTACTCTGAACATGATTTTCTTTTCTGTTGATGATTATTTTTTAGTCTTTCCCAATAATGTTGGTTGAATACTTCAGTATTCTCTTTTCTCTATTTTTTTTTTTTACTCTAGTTAGCTAAGCTCATGGTTCTGGGTGTTCTTTTAATTTTCCTTCCATGTTTTTATTTCAATGATATTATTTTTCTCTGCAGATATAGTTACACTCAGCATTATTTGAACTCTTGTATCAAATATGATAACTAAAATTTCTTTCAAAATAATATACAGATAAACTTAAGATATATTATTTCTTACAAAATAATATATCTTAAGTTTACATAACAAGTAAAACAGACACACCTTGGCCTTTTCAGAATTTTCTTCTTTTCTTTGTCTGATTTTTTTTCACAATTCCATCTCTGTTTTGTTCCTGGAGAACAGTAGTTACTATTAGTAATATTTTGAGCTACTTGAAAAGAGATAGCTAAAATGTGTAATCTGAATTGCTTTCCAATTAAAAGTGGGTCTCATTGTTAATTTCATTCCTTTACTGATTTTCTTCCATTTTTCTCTTATGCTGTTTCTGTTGTTTCTCACAGACTTTTGCAGTATATAACAATTTCATTAGAAATCAGACTCACTTTTTCAAAACCTTTTTTCAAAACATAAAATAAAATGGGAATCCCTTATAATCTCACTTTGATTCAAAAAATATTTCATTCAATACAACATTATGCAATAAAATAATGTATATTATGTAGATATCATGTATAGATATTATATATAGTTATCCTTTTTTTCTTTTTGAAAATATGTTTATTATGAATAATTATCTACATTGTATGAGCACATCTTGTGAAGGTGTCCCCATTTCCCTCCTCTCTGTCCCCTACCCACTGGGGTCCTTCCTCAGACCCCATACTTATGTCAAATAAGTTTGGACCTCTTTGGTACAACTATTTTTATTTATTTAGTTTTTCATTCCTTCACATTCTCCTGTGATCTATTAAAGTATATAGTCCTCCTGAGGTCTGCTTATAACATCAGAGGTATAGCCCTTTGAGAGATAAATGTGATTTGTTTGGTGGGGTACTCAGCTCTCTGATTGTTCTGTTTTCCTTGGAGAAATAAAACCTTTCCAGCTTTCAGGTCAATTGGTTCTGTGGTTGGATTCCGATGGAATGACACTCTCCCCCTCATTCCCAGCGTCTAGTTCCTCAGAGAAATCCCGGGGACGTCTGTGGACAATGCTGTCATCGAACTACTCTGATGTTGTAAATGACTTAGACACTGATTTGTGCTCATGTGAGAACCAAATAGAAATGTGAAATTCCGAGAAGATCTCGAGTGTGTTGTAAATATAATACTTAATGCAGTACGTACAGTCAATCCTCACACTTTATCAACTGGTTTTTATTTTTTCCTGGTGAATGGGATTTATACTGTTAACCTAGACATTTGTAGCTGATAAAAATAACTGTGGGATATACAGAATATGATTTGATTCGAATAAAATTTAGAATTTCCTGAAAGTAGAAAACAGATGAAATGTGAGTGACAGAAACCCCCTCAGCCCATCAGAAGTGGTGGCAAGAGAAAGCAGTGAGTCTGAGCCCAGGGTGCTGGGAACAGCACCAGCAGACCACACCCTTGGACTGACAGTCTGGCTTGGCTCCTCCTCATTTGCAGGCAGCTTGGACAGCTGGCCTCAGTTTGGGTTCTGGAGTGTAAGGGTCAAAGGCCAAAAGAAGGCAGGCAGAACCAGGGGAGAAAGTGAGGTACACTGCACACTTGCCCACGCTGACTGGATCCAGTCTAGGGGATACTGAGACAGATCAGGCAGAAGTTTCAGACGGTGTAGACAATGGAAAGATGTAAAAAAATAAATAGAAATGACATAAAAAAATCAAGCTGTGGCTGGAGAGAAGGCTCAGCAGTTAAAGGCTTGTAAAGCCTGACAGCCTGGGGTTTGACTTTCCACTGTGCATGTAAAGCCAGATGAACAGACTGTACACTGTCTGCAGTTCTTTTGCAGTGGTAGAAGGCCCTGATGTTCTCTCTCTCTCTCTCTCTCTCTCTCTCTCTCTCTCTCTCTCTCTCTCTCTCTCTCTCTCTCTTCCTCCCTCCCTCTCTCTTTACAAATTAATGAAACATTATGTTAAAATATCTGAAGGAAATCTATATTTGAACCCAAAGTCTTTGTCGTAGGTGTTGAACCAGCACCATTAGCTGAATAGAAGTGGCCTTGCTGTGTGTGCACATGTGAGCACAGTATCCAGGTAGCCAAAATAGGACCAGATAGAAAGTTATCAGGGGATCATGGAAGGCTGAGCGTTTCCTACAGAGCTCCCTGAGAAGATCCTGGTAAAATTGAGAACTGACTGCCAATGAGGGTCAATTAATCCTCTATCTCTTAATCCTCACAACCCCTGCTAAAATAAATAAATAAATAAATAAATAAATAAATAAATAAATAAATAAATAAATAAATAAATAAATAAATACCTTAAAAGTCCGGAGATCTCAACTTAAGCAAACGTAACTTCTAACTCTAACCTGATTATGTTTACATGGGCAGGAAGTCACAGCAATTTACAAACTTCCATTGTTACAATGTTAGGAGATGTAAAGAGCTATTAATTTTGCTTAGCTGAAGCATTTTGTGAGAGACAATGGATCTTATGCTGGTTTTATAATTAGATATTAGAGCCATGGAAATCCTCACCTTACCTTTGAATTGGTTCACCCTTTAATACCTCCTTCCACTGCTTGCTCTTTTAAAACAATTACTGAAGGCAGTTATAAGCTCATTATTTTTTTAATAAGTAAAATCAACAAAGATATTTTTATACCAAGTATTTTTATCTGGACCTCACACTTCTGAGTCTGCCAACCTTTGTGGACCCCTAATCTAGGCTTTGCAAACAGAATAATTATTCTAAATACACAGTCCACTACATTTCAGATTTTAAATTTTACTTTAGTTTTTTTTTTAGACAGCTGTTTCATACCTGGAAGAAAATACCTGTGAATAAATATATAATAATTGAACTAAATAAATGTAAATTATACAAGGAATTATTTTTAAGAACACCAATCAAATTGCCAGCATGAAGTTAAATCCACATAATAAAAATATTTATTTTGTCACTATTGTTGGCATTTTTTTCCTGGTTGCAAGGGGGATATAAGATAGAAAACCATAGAATATTCTGCATGGCAACCAAAAGCACTTTTGAGTTTAGGGCTCTCTTTGCCTTTAAAAATGATGATTTAATAGAGTCTGCTTTTGATGTTGTTGTTCAAGGCAAATTAAATGTTTGTGCTTCTCCATGACAAATTGGGAGAAAATTAGAGGCAAGAACTTGAAGACCTTTAAGCAAGGGTCACCAGAAAGACTTCATTCTCAGTTCTGGAATGCCTTTGAGAATACAACTGTGCCTGCTGAATTTCATGATCCATTGCTCTGAGATTCATGGCTTCCTTTGGTTTAAAATGACCTCTTCATTGAGTTAGTTTATAAAACATCTTTTAGATAACTTTTCTTATGGTGTCTTTGAAGCTAATAAAAAAGTAAGATGACATAAAATACCTAAAAGATGGGCACTTATAGGAAAGCATTAATAAGCCCATTTTTACAATAGCATCACAGGAGGACTTGAGTTCAATCCCAAGAACATAGGTAAACATGTCAGGCATCGTGGCACACACCTGTGATTCTAACACTTGGGAGTTGGTGACTGGAGGGTCCCTGGGGCTTGCTGATCAGCCATTTAACCTAATTGGTGATCTCCAGACCAGTGAGAGAAACTGTCTCAAAGAAAGGTAGATGCGGGACCTAAGGATCAACACCTGAGTTTGTCCTCTGGCCTCCACATGTGTGCTCACAGGGTGTACACACACACACACACACACACACACACACACACACACACACACACACACAGAGAGAGAGAGAGAGAGAGAGAGAGAGAGAGAGAGAGAGAGAAGTATCTATCATCTATCTATCTCTATATCTATCTGCATGAATGATTTATAATTTTAGCAGATGAAACTCATGCATAGTACAAGTTTGGTTTAATTTCCAGGACTCTGTTTTCATTTACTAATTGCTATTGAGACAAAACAAACATCTGTTGCTTCAAAGGGAATCAATGAAAGCTCTTCACAGATGATACTGTGAATGATCACTCATCACTTTATTGAGAAAGTTCCTCTCTCTCTTGAGCCCAGAGTTGCCAATTTGACTATTCTAGATAGGCAACTTGGCCTGGGCATCCCTGTCTCTGCCTTCCCCTGGCTGGGATTAGATGTGGGTCCATATCCACCAAGCAATTACACGGGAGTTGGCATGCAGAACTCTAATCCATGGGCTTGCCAGGAAAATTCTTCACCAGCTGAACCATCTCCCTACCCATTGAACATATTCTTAATGGTGGGCATTCCTATGAAAAGTCTCCAAAAGAGGGGCGGAGCATGATGGTGGATGAGTAGCAGCCTCGCCAGGACTCTCTCCGTAAAGGTTTGATTTTCCAGCTGGGATCCAAACCCTGGACCCCACCTGGCCCTGAACCCAAACCCTCCCTCTCCCCAGATTCTGCACCTTACCAGACAGGGTTCCCCACTGGCTTTCTGCTTCACAGAGGAAGAGAGAGCCACCCCTCTCCCAGCCCAAGCTCCCACCATTGCCTTTGTCTCCTCACAGGTACTTCCCAAGCCCTTGCCAGCTGAGCACCTCTCCCTCCCTGGGCCCCTCCAGTGCCCGATCCTTGGGCGCAGTTCTCCCCAAGACCCCCCCATACACAGGCAGACGCGCACCTTGGGAAAACTGACCTAGCTTGGTTCTGGAAGCCCACTCCAGACCACAGCTGCTGGGAGGGGCCAGGCCTCAGGCACCTGGGAACCTCTGCCAGTGCTGGGAGGGCAGAGGCCCTGCCAGCAGGGCACAGGCAGCTTCGGCAGGCACCAGGGACCACGCAGCACTGACAGGAGGGCAGAGCCAGGTGGGAAAACACTGGACTCTATAGTTTGGGGTGCTGGGGCTGTTTCTCCTACAGCATACTAACTGGGGACAGGGGTCTATATGGTGGCTCTAAGACTAAACAGTCACATACAGAGGGATCCAGACAAGTAAATATCTAAGCCTCTCTGGGGACAGAATACTCCAACAGGAAAGACCTCTGTTTAAGATCAAACCTGGTGATCTTTCCACTGGAAGCAAAGCTGGCTGAATAGCACTCCCAAGGGTGCTTGAGTCCCACTCCCCTACCTGGACATGGGCAGAAACCAACAAAAAAGAACCACAGAAATCAAAGACGGAACTCCCCAACTCAGGGCCCCTAGTCCCATTATGGAACAGGAAAGCAGCAAGGAAGTAGAGATAACAAATATATAATCCCAAAGAGAGAATAATATGACTCCTGACCAAAACTGCAATGCAAATATGAAGCAGTTAATGGCTGATATGGAAACTATGAAAAAAGACATGAATGAGATAAAGCTCACCAACACAAGCATAGACTCCAGACTGAATTTAATGGAGAGAAACATGAATGAATTCAGAAACACATTAAGTGAATTGAAGGTGAACCAACTACGGGAGGAGCTAGACAATCAATTGATTAAATTTGATGATGACTTAAGAAAACTTAAAAATGATTTTCAGGAATCCCTAGCAAAAACAAAAATAGACTGGAAATTGGATCTCACCAAAGAATTAGATAAACAAAATTATAGCAGAAACAAAAAATGAAATGGAGTTGTTAAAAACCTCCCTTGAATCGATCAGTTCCAGAGTTCACAATTTGGAGGACAGACTCTCAGACACTGAGGACAAGACAGAAGGAATTAATAAGGATGTCATAGGTTTCAATAAATTCAAGAAATCAAGTGACCAAAAATTGAGGGATCTATGGGATACCATAAAGAGGTCCAATATTAGAATCATGGTGATCCCACAGGGAGAATAAGCCCAGGCTAAGGGCATAGGAAATATCTTCAACATAATTACTCAAGAAAATTTCCCCTATCTAACAAGAGAAAGCCCACTCAACATTCAAGGGGCCCAGAGGACTCCAAACAGGCAGGACATGAAGAAGAATTCTCCAAGACACATTTTAATTAAGATGCCTAACATAGAAAGCAACGAGAAATACTCAAAGCTGCAAGAGAAAAGCAAACGTAACTTACAGAGGAAAAACCATCAGACTTACCTCAGACTTCTCATTAGAAACCATGAAAGCCAGACGGGCTTGGAGTAATGCTTTTCAGGGCCTAAAGAAGTATGGCTTTCAACCTAGACTACTCTACCCAGCAAAGCTATCCCTCATGATTGACGGAGAAGTGAAAGTGTTCCATGAAGTAAACAAGCTCTACAACTATTTGAACACAAAGCCAAAATTGCAGAAGATCCTGCAAGAGATATCCCACACAGAAGAAACAAGAAATCTACCTCAGAAGAGTACCAGAGACCAGACAAAACAATTGCAGTCAGTGTGCTAATAACAGCAGCAGAGACAACAACCCCTATTACCCCTTCATCATGGCAGGGCTTAAAGCAAACCTCACAGTTATATCACTGAATATTAATGGATTTAACTCCCCTATAAAAAGACACAGACTTGCAGGGTGGATCAGAAAAATGGACCCCTCCATCTGCTGCCTTCAGGAAACGCACCTTACTCATCAAAGGAAGGATCCAACAGGAAGATATCACCATCATCAACATATATGCACCAAATTTGGGTGCAACACAGTTCGTAAAGGAAACCCTACTCAAAAATAAAGCAGAAATAGACTAATTCCATCATAGTAGGTGACTTCAATACACCTCTATCAGCCCTAGACAGATCAACCAAATAGAAGATCAGCAGGGACATAATGGAGCTTAATGACACCATTGACCAACTGGGGATAACAGATATGTACAGAACGTTCTACCCCAAAGACACAGAATATACATTCTTCTCAGCAGCACATGGGACTTTTTCTAAACTTGATCACATCTTATGTCTCAAATCCTCCCTAAACAAATTCAGGAAGATTGATGTAGTTCCTTGCATCATATCAGACCATAGTGCATTAAAGGTAGAAGTTAACAGTGGAGCAGGATCCAGAAAATACACAAAGTATTGGCGCCTGAATAATTCGCTCCTAGAAAATGATTGGGTCATCCAAGAAATAAAACAGGAAATTCAGAATTTCCTAGTTTTA
>PVHP010035617.1:0-18395 GCA_004024765.1 Zapus hudsonius
TGCTGACATCACAATTCTATACATGTCCATGTATAGTCACATAGCCCCCTCAATCTATCTATGCAAAATAGATATCCAAAGAATACTGGCCCCTGCCAATCTCCTTGCTTCCTATGCTTCTACCTCTGACTTTCCTCTATATAAACAACTGCTCTCTATACAATAAAATGAGAATTGCCCACTGCCGCATTCTCCCGAGAGTCTCATCTCTCGTTCGGCTCACAGCTATTCCAAGCCGCTGCTCACCCAGCCCCCGTGGGTGAACAGGGAGTTGATGCGCGCTGCAACTCCCTAACTAACCCACGGACCCAGAGCATTTAGTAATTTAAAAATGTTGGGGCTGGAGAGATGATGGCTTAACAGTTGAGGCACTTGCCTGTAAAACCTAAGAACCCAAGTTTCATTCCAGTACCCATGTAAGGCCAGATGCATAAAGTGGCACATGCATCTGGCATCTGGAATTTGTTAGCAGCAGCTAGAGGCTCTGGCATGCCCATTCTCTCTCTCTCTCTCTCTCTCTCTCTCTCTCTCTCTCTCTCTCTCTCTCTCTCTCTCTCCTAGCAAATAAATAAATGAATAATCTTTTTTAAATGTCAAAATATGGTTCATTCTCCTACTTAGTATAATTTTAACTTCTTGATATTTCCAAAATAAATTATTTGTGTAATTTCTATTATAATATCATAGACTTTTACAAATACTTGCATTTTGAAAACAAAATATAGATATAATTTCAGGTTTCACTTTTTTCTCTATGTGTGTATGCATGTTTGCATGTATGTGAAGGGTATACATGAATGTGTATATGAGTACACATGCATGTGTGTGCATGGTCAGAGGTTGACATAGTGTCTTCCTTAATTGCTCT
This sequence comes from Zapus hudsonius, assembly GCA_004024765.1. Lineage (NCBI taxonomy): Eukaryota > Metazoa > Chordata > Mammalia > Rodentia > Dipodidae > Zapus > Zapus hudsonius. The sequence goes on from PVHP010035617.1 coordinate 869, forward strand.
CTCCTTTATTTACTGAGGCAAGGGCTCTCACTTGAACTCTGGCCAGAGCTTACCAACTCAGCTAGTCTAGCTAGCCAGCTTGCCCAGGAGCTACCCTGTCTCTGCATTCTGAGTGCTGGGATTGCAGGCAGGTTTTGCCTACTAACATTCACATGAGTGCTGGGGGTCCAAACTCCAGTCCTTACCTTTATGCAGCCAGCATCTACCCACTGAGCCATCTTCCCATCCTTTCACTTTTTTCTAATGTGTGAAAATATATTTCAATGAGAAAGTCTGGTGTGATTTTGCTAATTGTGTTTTTCATTCATTTTGTCCTGTTTTTTTTAAGTGCCAAGGATTCAAGAGCCCAGTGATCAATATTCACTTACAGATATAAGAGATGTCTTCTCCATCAAACAAGACAGCCTTGTGATTAATCCTGTGAGAGCAAAGTTGTGGGAACAAGCACTACTGAGTCCAGTGGTAGCAGAGACTCTGGAGTACCTGAAGGCATACCTGTGTCATAATCACCTGTCCTATAATGAGACTAGGCTGGAGATAGTTGTGCCTACAAAAGGGCTTCAGTTAGAATGTAAGTACAACATAGTAAACACAACTTGTGTGAACATTTCATAAAGAGGAAGCGTTCAACATAGGCTTTCTTTTCTATGACAAGTAAAATATTAACTGCAGCCTAGTATCTAGTATACGAAAAATTATAACTTTTGGCTTTCCTGGGCCCCATATTTTTCCTGGAAAAAATAAAGACATTTGATTAGGACTTTAGGATTATTCTGATCTATTTTCTATTAAAGTGACTTTGTTTCCTTATATTAATTATTAAGTGCAAAGACAGTTTCTGTTCATGTCAGCCTAGGCACAAACCAGCATTTTGCAACTATTTAATTTTTAAGCTGATAGCTAAACATTGGCCAATAATCAATAATACCTTATCTTCAACAATAAAAATTCTTTTTTTACTAAAACATTTATTAATTTATCATTTTTATGCAATTTTAATTTATTTTGGTTGCTCGAGTGAATGGAACATATTTGGCCTGAGCTATACCTTGTTGATATATATACATATTCTTTCAAAACTAAGTTTCTACAATAAGTAGTAAATTTTAATCTTAAAGGATTTGGGAACGCTTGTAATTTATTATGGTGTAATAAATATATTTAATATTGAATTTTAGAAATTGCTGTTTCAGGAAATTTTGCTCTAAAGAGGCAAGGAATTAAAATAAGATTATTATCAGCAGAATGTGCTTTAAAGACAGAAGATAAATAGTGCTGTGTGGTAAAAAGGAGAACAGATAAGTAGATGACACAAAGCAAAAGCACACCTGTCAATCCTCGCCCTACATGCAGGGTTACTAATGGTGGGGAAAGAGTTTTAAGATTAGAACAGATTGCTAAGAAGACACTGTCATAAAGAAAAGAAAGAAAATTTCTATAGACTCTACAAATATTTATATATATATACTATTAATCTACAAAACTATGTAAAGTATTAGATTTAACAAACTTGAGGTTAATATAGAACATACTTTAACATCCAGTAGAATTATTGTACTATGACTTGGAATTTTAAAAAGTTACTTCTGTCTAGATTGCATAGCCAAGTTTTCAGAGTAAGGATAGTAAAGAGATGATAGCAGATAAAAAATGGTCATAAAATTAAAAATAATTAACAATTCCTATTAACCTGCTAACCAGATTTATCTCTAGAAAAAACTCAAAGGTGGCAAATCTGCATGCCCTCTTGAGCTTAGTCATTCTTGACTCCTTAGGTGCTTTAATTACTTAACAATAATTATCATTTGGGAGATTTCACATATTGATCTCTGTGTTGTTTATATTTAAAATCTGAAAATTGGATTCAGACTCACATAGAGAAACAATTAACGAAGGTCCTTGGTAGTTCACCAGTATAAACAGACTGCACTGTAGTTCTTCACAGTCACAACTGAGGCCATCTGCAGTTGTCACTTATTCTTGGACTTTTCTCTTAATACTTAATGTAGCTAAGCAGAAAGTAAAGTGTTTCTTGTGTCACTGTCTCTAAGAAAAGCAAAAACAAAAACCTCATAGACCACGTTTTGGAGGAATATAATCCAAAGCTTACCTTTTAAAATATTATAATTCAAGCACTAGCTGTATACTTTACTCACTGACATTAGTTAGTACTATAGGCACATTTTTTTCAAATTAACTTTCATGAGGTTTAGTTTATGTGTAATGAACATTACTTGTTTATCTACACAGTTTGATGCATTTTGACAAGTATATATCCATATTACCACCACAATTAAAGATAACAATATTTCCATCACAGAAAGGTCTCTTTTGCCTATTTTTAATAATTCTTCCTCTGTATCACACCTCTTCACCAGCCTTTACCCTGACTCTTAGCAACCCCTGGTCTACTTTTATCATTATAAATTAGTTTTCCTATTCTAAAACTATAGAGTCATATAGGATGGACTATTTTGTGCCTGGCTTCCTGAACTCAGCATAACATTTTGAGACTCATCCATGCTATATGTATCACTAGTTCACTTTTTATATTGATGAGCAAATTTTTATTGTATGGGTATACCAGAATTTGTATATCACCTTCCTAGGATTGGTTTCCCAGTGTTTTTTTTTTTAATTGTGAATAGAACTTCTTTTTTAGAAGCATGTTGTCATTTTTCCTGAATGAATAGAAGTAGAATTGTTGAGTCTTACGGTAGGTATATGTTTACTGTTAAAAGAAATACTAAGGGGCTGGAGAGATGGCTAAGTGGTTAAGGCACTTGCCTGAAAAGACTATTGACCAAGTTTTATTCCCCAGTACCCACATAAAGCCAGATGCACAAATGGCGCATGAATCTGGAGTTTGGTTGCAATAGCTGGAGGCCTGGAGTGCCCATTCTCTCTGTCTGTCTCTGTTCTATCTTTCTCTGCTGGCAAATAAATGAAAAAATTTTTAAAAAGAAATACTAAAAGTGATCCCACCATTGTACATTCCCACCAGCAATGTATGAGAGGTCCAGATACCCTATAACCTTGTTAGCACATGATAGTAGCCATTTTAATGGGTATGTGTAGTATTCCATTGAAGTTTTGTTTTGTATTTCCCTAATGGCTTCATTAAAAAAATAGCAGCTTATTGTCATAGAACTTACCATGTAAAGGATAGAATTCAGTGTTTTAAAAAATATTTATTTATTTGTAAACAAAGACAAAGAGAAGAGAGAGCGGGGAGGGGAGGGAGAGAGGGTGAGCAGGGTACACCAGGGCTTCTTGCCACTGCAAACAAACTCTACATGCATATGGCACTTTTGCATCTGGCTTATGTGGGTACGGTGGAATTGAACCTGGGGCTTCCAGGCTTTACAAGCAAGTGCCTTTAACCGCTGATCCATCTCTCCAGCTCACAATGATTTTGTAAATATCTTTATTATACTTAATTAGATACATTGTATGAGTGAATCTTATGATGGTTCCCCCAACTCCCTCTTCCCTGTCTCCAACCCACTGGGGGCACTCCTCAGTGGGAGTACTGGATCAATCCATGGGGTAGGGGGTTATGAATAGCACAGGAGGCAGCCAGGTTCCCCCCCCTTTTGTGTGTTGTTGCTGAGGGGGGCAATGGCTCTGGATATTCATCCCCACCATGGCTCTTACAATCTTTCCACCCCTTCTTCTGCTCAGTTCCCTGAGTCATGGGCCCACAATGATTTTTAATATCAAAATAATACAGTCTATTTAATGTACAGACTATTTAAAATGTTTCTCACCCTTAAAACAAGCCTCATATACATTAGCAATCACTCCCTATTTTGCCCAGCTATGTAATCATTTATCTATTCTCATCTCTATAGAGCTGCCTCTTTTCACATTCCATATAAATGGAGGCCATAAAATATGTGGCTTGCTGTGACTAGCTTCTTTTAGTTAACATATTTTCAAAATTCATCTATGTGGTAGAATTTATAGACATGAAGTATTACTCAAATCTTTTGCCAACTTTTTAATTGGGCTGCTCTTTAAATATTAATTATGAGTCTTTGAAACATACTTTGGATATATGTCTTTGTCAATCATAGATATTGCAAGTATCTTCTTGTCTGCAGCTTGCCTGGTACCTAAGACTTTTTGGGAGGGGGAATACATGTGTGTAGTATGTGTGGTATAGTATGTGTATGTGGTATGTGTGGCATATGCACATGTATGTGCAGATGTGGTACCATATATGTGCATAAAACCAGAGGAGAATATCAGTTGTCCCCTCCCTTGCTCATCTGCTTGTTACTTGAAAAGGAGCCTTGCTGATTCCAGAATTTGCCATTTTCATGAGTCCCAGTGATCCTCCCATCTCTGATCCCCACAGGAGGACATGTGTGACCATGTCCAGCTGTTTATGTGGTGCTGGGGAATCAATCACACTTGAGCAGCCTCAGGCCCTCATGATTGTTCAGGAAGCACTCTGAGCAATCTCTCCAGCCCATAACTGTCAGTTCCAAGGCTGTGACTCATTATAAGCCTGTTAGCAAGAGAGCTTTCTAGAATTCTTTCTTTGCCTGGTAACTGAAATCCTAATAGTAAGAACAAGCGATGATAATTTTTTATCTTTTTTAAAAATTAACTTGGTCCAACAATTTATATTCAAAACAGTAGACAAACTGCAACCAAGAAGCATGCTATGTTAACAGGAAACTACAACTAAATGTTATCCACTCACGCAGAGAAGTCATTTTTCTTACTTTTTGTTTTCAGCATGGCTAGAACACAAAAGTTGTTCCTCACCTATTGTACCTATTAATGAGAAATCCACCAGTGATCACATATCACTTCCAAAAAAGAGATTGTCTCCAGTAAAAGAAGTACCAGATCCATGTTTGTCTGATGAATATATTCCAGTTAAAAAAACAAAAAAAGAGGAAAATCCAAAGAATGATCAAGAAGTAGTTGACAGAATAATTGAAAAGACAGCCAAAGATCACTTTGAAGCTGCTAGCACAGTACCATCTACTGAATCATCTTCCTCTTCAAGAATTCAAACAGTATTTTTGGAACACAGTAAAAAACAGGAGAATGACTTGGACCTTTTGAGTGAGTTTATTATGCTGAGAAACAAATATACGACTTGTACTTCAAAGACTGAAGTCAAAGACCACCATGAGAAAGAGGGTATGTAATTTGGTAAGATTTTAGTGTAGACATGGATATATGTTCTAAGACTCAGTGCCTAATTGGTTATAGAAGCAAAGAAATGAAAGCTTTTTTAGATACAATTATATAGAGAAAATACCATTCATCAATGATATTCCTTATATTGGATGTAGATTTATAAGTATAGATTTAGATTGTGATATAAATATATACTTTCAAAAATTAAAAAGCACATTCTAATTTATAACAAAAGCCCACATTTATAAGGCTTGCTTTCTACAATTTAGCTATATGAACTCATAATATTCTGAACTTTGTTGATCATTCTGCCATTCTTTTTCTGTTGACTGACAGTCCCATCTCAGTATTTTAATGAATACTTACAGACTCTCTTTGCCCATTTAATTGCTTATTACTCTTTCTAATGTCATCAGTGCTGGGCATGATGGTGGATGCCTTTAATCCCAGTACTTGGGAAGCAGAGGTAAGAGGACTTCTGTGATTTTGAGGCCAGCCTTGGACTACAGAGTGAGTTCCAGGTCAGCCTGGGCTAGAGTGAGACCCTACCTCAGGAAAAAAAAATCCAATGTCATCAGACTTTCTCTTTGAGTTATAATTGTCTTGGGTTTCCTGCTTCTGACTGCATCAAAGGTAATAAAATATGTTGTATCATTTCACTTTTGGTAAAAGGTAGGCATTCTAGAATAATTCTGACAGACATTATCCTTGTGAAATTAGTATAAAAAGGTGTATGTTACATAGAGCAAAGTTAGGTCTTAATGATCCGTATACTATTTATGAACACAAACTCTTCAGTTCTCAATGTCTTGGTGGTTGCGCCTACTTTTCTTAAAGATACAATTGCCTATTATGTCAGTGTATTTTCACAGTGAAAATGTGGTGAACGACTCAGGGAACTGAGCGGAAGAGGGGGTGGAAAGATTGTGAGAGCTGTGGTGGGAGAGACTATCCAGAGGCATGGCACCCCTCAGTAACAACATACTAGGAGAACCTGGCTGAATACTAGGCTATCCATGGTCCCTGTCACAAGGACTGATCCAGACGACCCACGGAGGAGGATATCCAGCTGATTGGGGTGGGGGTGGGGCATCAGGGAATTGGGGATAACAATTCATTGTTTGCCCACTAAATAATGTAACTCATTATGGACAATAAAAAAAAGAAAAAAATGAAAATGTGGTGAAAACATAGAATAGTATTCAAAGATGTCAAAATTTTATGATTCTTTTTGTTTATATATTTTCACCTTAAAAGTTTCTTTTTATATACTAGTATAGACATAGTTTAACCTACCTTGCTTGCCGATAGTTCTGTATGTAACTGAGATCATGCTGACCAACATTTGCCCCAGAATTCCAGCACTACTTCTGCATAAATATGTGAGAAAAATATAAAGAATTATAGATGTAATTAAAATGGGAATTAAAAAATATATTTTTTCAGATTTGTTAATGTTTGCAGATTATGCTGATATTTGGGCTAAAAAGGAATCCACTCCCAAATTAACACTGACATCTCTGGTTTCCATACTTGAATAATAGCTTGTAGTGAATATGCTGGCAACATAAAGTGAATCACAGCAAGAAAGGAGAAAAAGATGAAAAGGATGTTTTCTAGTAAAAATATAGCTATTAACTTACTAAAGAGTTAAAACAGGTGTTAGTGTTAATGTTTTTTTCAGTAACTGTTATGCTCCTGGCCTCTGCACTCCTGAATAAATTTTCCCCACAGTGGTATGAAAGAATTGTCTAAATGGTAAATTTAAAAAATATTGGCATAGCCGGGCGTGGTGGCGCACGCCTTTAATCCCAGCACTCGGGAGGCAGAGGTAGGAGGATTGCCGTAAATTCAAGGCCACCCTGAGACTACATAGTGAATTCCAGGTCTGCCTGGACTAGAGCAAAACCCTACCTCGAAACCCCCCCCAAAAAAAAAAACTAGTGAGAATGTGCCTCCTAGAAAGAAGAGGTATTTTCAGTTTCTCTTATGTCATGACACTTCCTGATGGGAGTCCTCTTCCAGGTCCAGCAGATTTGTGGACTAAGTCGGCAACTCTGCCTCATTCTTGTTTAGTTAGCAAATCCTTTTGACTCTTAAGCTCTGTTTTTCAACTTAGTTTTTCTTAGTAATTAGGGTAATATTTTACTTCTTGACTTATTTTACAGTTGACTTGGGGGCAAGAAATTTTATAACTTTTAAGCCCCTTAACAATTCCAAGGTGTGGTGGTGCAGGCCTTTAATCCCATAATTTGAGAGGCACAGGTTAGGAGGATCACCAAGAGTTCCAGGCCAGACTGAGACTACATAGTCAATTCAGGTCAGCCTGGGCTAGAGCAAGATCCGACCTTAAAAAAAAAAAAAACTTCCAAGAATTGAGGGCTGGAAATTTTGTTTAATTTAGTAGTGATGTATTTCAATGAAAAAAATGAACAACTATGTTTTTAGAAGAAAACATTAAAGTAAAGCAGTATTAAGTTTCTCCTGAATGATGTAATTTAATATTTTTGTTAGAATTTCAAGATAAAGAAAAATGTTCCCTAACTCTTCAAGAAGAAAGTCCTATTGTTTCTGATAACAAAACTCTAGAAAAAATAAATCAAGAAGAGGGAGAAGATAATGTGATTGAAATTCAAGCATCAGGTATGCGGCATTACTTTTAAAATGCATTCTGAGTTACTTCATTTGAAAGCCCTTTCCTGGGTATCTAGGACATGCCTTATTTTCTATGTAATTTTCTTGTTTCAGAAATGTCTTCATTTCTTTTCTACTTTCATTATTTTCAGACCTGTATACTGCCTCTGTCCTTCCCCGTTGCCCTACTTCTGTCGATTATTATTCTTTCCTTCATTAAATGTACTTCTGTTTCTCTACATTCATGTGAGAAGAACAAACTGTAACTCCTCACTCTTCCTCCCCAGTTTGGAGAATGAGTTACTGTCATGGCTTTATCATTCTCTTACTCACTGTCAGCACAATGTAAATAAAGTTATTACTGATTCCTATGTTGATTAAAATGTTTATTCTATTGTAAAAAGGAGTATTTTTATTTCTAAAGCACAGCATGTTTAAGCATATCATGCTCAATATTAAAACTATAGTCTTTGGATCATTATGGTGGTCAGTAAAAATTAGAAACAGTTGTCATTGTTACAATTTTGGCTTCAGTTTGCTAGCTAATAATAGAGGAGGGAAAAGAAAAAAATACCATGTAATTCTCTTTATAAGGCTCTTCATCCTTGTTAATTAGTCATGAATAAGTCATTTCTAATAAGTAAGAAAGCCATACAATCTCATAATTCTGTGAGAATTTTTGTTTATACTAGGCCATAAAATAAATGTAATACATGTATATATATTCTCAGGATTTTAACTCAAAATAATTTGTATAGAAGTTCAAGCTTCCATGAAGTAACCTGTTTAATTGTTTATCAAAGAGATCACCCTTTTCAAAAATACTGATTTTAATGCTCTTATTTTACAGATATCCAGTGCCAAGCATACTGTCTTCTAGAAGCAGTAGCTACTCCTATCTTAAAAAAGCTTGTATGTCTCTGTACTTTCCCTGCTGCTAATTGGAAATTTGCCACTGTTATTTTTGATCAAACAAGGTTCTTCTTAAAGGAACAAGAAAAAATAATAAGTGATACTATTTACCAAGGTGAGTATAAATTATGTTAACATTAAAAAGTATAAATGTATAGATTAAATCAAACAGTAAAAGTTTAGACAATACAGACATTTAGACCTGGGTGAATGCTTAACCATAATGCAGCATATCATCCCCATCATCAAACCAAGACTGGAAGATCAGCCCAGGAAGGAGAAGGAGACAAGGCATATCATCAGGCACTGCAGCTCAAGGAACTCTGACATGACATGCATTACTTAACAGAACCTCTTATAGAAACTGTTAACTCCATTATTTTTAGCAATTGAACCACTACTTAGCCCTACTCTGACCTGCATTTAAAAAGTCACAAAAATAAAATCCAAAGGAGCAAACTATTTCCAGTGAACTCAACTATATTTAACAAAACTTAGATTTATATAAAAGATTTATATAAATACAAAAATATCCAGCACCATTAAGATAAATTCAGAATGAGCCGGGAAGTACAACCCATAATAATCTATTGAAACAAGCCTACTTGCAGCAAAGATGCTAGAATTATCACAGAAAGACACTGAAACTTACTGTAACTTTTCTGTGTGTTCAAAAAATGTTTAGGAACCTGTCAGGTAGCCAGTACTCCCCACTGCCAGTGCTGATCCTAACATTGTAGGTCTAGGTTAGGAAAGAATAGAAAAAGACCTGTTACAACGACAATGACTTTCTCCTACTCATTCATAGAAGTTGCCTTTCCCACTGCTCTGTGTGGATGGAGGAATAGTTCTTTCTGCCCTGCCATACTATGAACACCAGGGTTTGTGGTGCTTTGATAGTTCAGGCCAGGACATTCTGAGTGGAAAATACTAGAAATTAACCAGCTTGTTGGTAACATTTTGAAACTTGATCTCCTTCTCCAGTCCATCTGCTCCCATTTAATTTTGAGTATCAGATGCTGTTCTGAGTATTGTCTTGTGGCATAGCTGTATTCAGTGGGAGAGGTGAGGTACAGTTTGCTTACTACATCTTACCTAGACCTACTTGTTTTTAAACTCAGTTTTCTGGATTCATTAAATTTAGATATCCTATATACTTTCTAAAAGGTTAACACTTTAAAAAAAGAAAATAGAGCATAAGAGACTATAATACAATCATAGTTTTTTCAATTAGATTACCTATTGTTTGAAGACCAATGTTTTAATCACTCAATTCTTAAAATCACAGTATTATTACTGGGATACGAAGCATGGGCATGATAGGAAGTTGTTAACTCATAGTACTTGAAATACTTACAAATTTGGAGAACACAGCTGTGAAAACATCAGTTAAAGAGCCAGCCAGGCGTGGTGGTGCACGCCTTTAATCCCAGCACTCAGGAGGCAGAGGTAGGAGGATTGCCGTGAGTTCAAGGCCACCCTGAGACTACATAGTGAATTCCAGGTCAGCCTGGACTAGAGGGAGATCCTACCTCGAAAAACAAACAAACAAAAACAAAACAAAAAAAGAGCCAAGATCCATACCTTAGAGAGGCAGCATTATGGTAATGAATATGCTAGACAGAAAATAATGCAGCAATTGTCCAACAGCTGGGCTTTACACAAAACAAGACACCCTCCAAAAACAGTCTAGCCTTAAACTCACCATCCTCCTGACTTCACCTCTCCAGTGCTGGATTGTGAGTGTGCACCACCACGCCTGACTCACTTCCACAAAGTGTGAAACAACAACAACTGACTCCTGAAATTCTCAAGTTTTAAATCAGTTAACTGTGGATTGAGCATGTAAAGACTTTAACATTGCTCAGAAAGGTTATAAAATACACAGGCACAAGTATCTATGGAGAAGAAAGAGCATGGATGGGTGGGTGTTCAGTTAGAGCAATAATGCCTTAATTATGGAACATAATACAATTACTTGCCTTAATGCTATTACTTATTCTTTCATTATCTCTACAAGTGAAATAAACTAAGCTTGCAAGTAACAATTAAGCAAACCTAGTTTGGAAGTCAGACCCCTTCCCACAACTGGTTATGTAGTCTGACCTTCATTTCCCAGGCATTTCCCCAAATATGATTTCCCTACTTTTTTCAACCCTTCTGGGCCATGGATTGACCTGTTCCCACAAATCCTTCCAAGGGATGGGCATTCTACCCATAAGTCACATCCCTATTGCTTCGTGTTTCCCAGTGGCTACTACATCTTTGCCTTGATCTTCATCAATGAGTTCAGCAATTTCTAAATATTTTAGTAGCCCTTTGTTCAAATAAATATTTCATGGTATCCCAATTTATGAAAAAAAGAAAAGTGGAGCAATTCTGGTTAAATTGGAACAATGGGCATGAATCCTATCTTCTTGGTCATACTTTTACATGCATTAGAATTTATTCATTAATCTTCAAAAAGTTCTGAAACTATAGAGCATATTATTTAGGTAATTGGCTTATCCCAGTGAATACTTCCCTTAAATCCTATCTTTGAACAAAAAAATCCCATGTGTCTTATCTGTCTCTATTTTAAGGTGTTTCTGCACATTATGATCCTCCACCTTTGTTTGAAATATTTGCACATGTGTGTGTATCTTGTCATTGCAAACAAGTGCCAGATGCTTGGCCCACTTTTTCTACCTGGCTTTACGAGAGTGCTTGGGAATTGAGCCTGGTCCAGCAGGCTTTGCAAGCAACTACTTATCCTCACTAAAGCCTATTTCATCATCCATAAAATGAGAATTATGATAAAACTTCCTGATATGATTGCTCATAAGATTCAGTGAAATAACCAGCTTATGCATGACCTAGCAATAGTTAGCACTCTATAAGTAGGCTATTATTAAGTATATTCTAATAAAATTCTAAAAATCAAATGTTACCTATATTTTAAAATATATATTTTACTTATATAGGTAAAAATGATGAAAGAGAAATGACATTCAAGTATGCTGCCCTCTTACACCTTCTGGTAACAATTAGAGATGTGCTTTTAACATGCAGCTTGGATACAGCATTGGGTTGGTAGAAAAAATTATTTGTTTTCTTCCTGTTGAATATTTTACTTGAAATAACTTATTTTTCTGAAAAAGACATTGCTGTTAAGAAATTATGTAGCCTTTTCCTATTATACTAATATACATTTGACATAATTATTAATGGAATATATATTATATATAATGATCCAAGTCCTCTTATATACTAGGTGAGCACCTTACCACAGCACATCCCCAGCTCATGTGTGTGTATGTGTGTATATACATATATATATGTATATATATATATGAATATGTTCATCAAGATAGGTCTGAATTACAGAGTTCCAATGGCTTTACACAGATTAAACTGCATAATCATTATGTGCTGCTCTGTAATGTTACATTTGACTTTACTGCATATTTGGATATAAACCTTGAGAAGTACAGAAGGTCTTTGCTATGCAAAATAGTTGAGCCCTTACTCTACAGAGGATAAGGATCCACTGAAATTGGGATGTTACTGGATTAGATTTGTTTTTCAAAAAGTCAAGTCTGCTCTTGAGCTAGAGTGAGACAGGAAGAAATTTAAGGAAGGAAGGGGTTTACTGTCTCAAAGTCTAAAGTCTCAAAGTTTAAAGTCTCAAAGGGAGTTTTCATCATTGTGTGGGAGGCATGGCAGCCAGAGCAGGAGGGGAAAGTCCGGAAGTGGAAGGCAAACAGGAAATGAGGCTAGGTAGCAAACCTCAAGGCCCACCCCCAGTAACCCACTTCCTACAGCAAGGCTCCACCTGCTGAAGACTCTCCCAAAGAACACCAATAGCTGGGGACCGAGTGTCCAAACACAGAGGCCTATGAGGGGCATTTACATTCAAACTACAAAGAGATATGAAGTTTAACTCGTTGTGCTTGATTCTTTCAGTTGTTTTTCTAAACCATGGAGCTTCTAAAAATTGAAAAGATGTGTGTTATTTTGTCCTAATTTTGCTCTAACAGGATATTTGTCAAATGCAAAAGATATCTACAAAAGCATGCTAGGCTCCTGTTTGGAAGATATTTGGAGACAGATGAAGATTTTACAGTTTATTAAGGAAAAAAACACTGAACCCAACCACAAGATACAAGAATTGCAACATCAGATACTAAGATGGATGCAGAGTCAACAGCAAATAAAGGTTAAATATTGGATTAAAATTTAAATTAGACTTGGATGTAATAGGTTTTTTTTTTTTACTTAACTTTGATGTTATGAAGTAGCCTATACTATTTGGCCCTTTGATATTTTTCTTCTTCAAGTAACAGCAGAATCAGACACAGAGAAAAGATGATTAGCATCATTAGTCATATGCTAAATTTTAAAATACTTTAACTTTTATTAGAAGCCATTCTCTATGGATTGGTTCTCCAGTTGCCAAAAGTTTCATTTGGTGCTTGTATAATCCCATTATGCACGAATAATAATAGAATTAAAACAGTTTATTTTTAGATATCCATAATCTGATCTGACATGATTGTGTAAAACAAAAAGCATTTAGTTTATGCTTTGGTTAAATTGGAAATTATTTGCTCATCCTACATCAATTATATGAGGGTTGCATTAATAAAATTTTAGGGCAAAATATCTTTTTTTTTTTTTTTTGGTTGGGTCATGCTCTATCCCAGGCTGACCTGGCATTCACTATGTAGTCCCAGGCTGGCCTTGAATTTATAGCAGTCCTCTTACCTCTACCTCTGAATATTGGGACTAAAGATGTACACCACCACACCTGGCCAAAATATCTTTTAAGTTTAATTAAGCATTTCAAATGGTCATACTAAATCTAAATACAAATTTGTGTGTCTTTCTTTTTTCTCTTTGTCCTTTATCCTCAGTTTTGCAGTTTCTTGAATGATTTTCCTAAGTCATAAAAATAAATTAATAAATGGGAAATTGAACTTTGAAACTGACTTGCTGTTCCTATCTCCAAAAAAGCAATTGTAAGAAAAGATAGGAAAATATAGCAGCAAATTACTTCACACCTGTCTGGGTTAAAATCTACACTAACAAAACATATACATGAATGTTTGCAGATGCTAAGAATCCCCTTCCTCAAAATTTTTCCTTTGGGTTTGGAGAGATGGCTCAGTGATTAAGGCTCTCGCCTAGGAACCAGGTTCAATTCCCCAGTACCCATGTAAAGCCAGATTTACAAAGTGGCACATGCATCTGGAATTTGTTTGCAGCGGCTGGGGGCCCTGCTTGCAAATAAATTAATAAAAATACTTTTTAAATGTTGTCTTCATTGATGTTTGATATTAACAGATTTTATTCTTTTATATTTAGACATTATTATGGTTTTTTTAAAAATATTTTATTTATTTATTTATGAGAGAGAGAGAGAGAGAGAGAGAGAGAGAGAGAGAGAGAGAGAGAGAGGCAGACAGAGAATATGGGCGCACCAGGGCCTCCAAGCCACTGCAAATGAACTCCAGACACGTACGCCCTCTTGTGCATCTGGCTGTATATGGGCACTGGGGAATCGAACTCTGGTCCTTTTGCATTGCAGGCAAACGCCTTAGCCGCTAAGCCATCTCTCCAGCCCTTTTATGTTTTATGACAGAAATATTTACTTTGTAATCTTCTTCTTTAAAACAGGCGCTCTCTGTATAACCCAGGCTACCCTCAGCCCCAGACTCTCCTACTTCATTCAGCCTCTTGAATGCTGGGATTACAGGAAAATTGGAAAATTGGAAATTCTGTAACCTTATTGTCAGTTTCATGTGACCACTTAGGTTTGTTTGTTTTTTGTCATTATAGCAAAACTGAATAATCTGGCTGGGGGTAGAGGTCACAGTAGAGAACTTGCCTAGCATATGTGATGTCCCAGGTTCAATCTCTAGCATTACCAGAAATAAATAGGGCTGGAGAGATGTCTCGGCAGTTTTGGCACTATCCTGCAAAGTCTAGGGATCCAAGTTCAGTTCTCCAGTGCCCATGAAAAGTCAAATGCACAAAGTGGCGCATGTATCTGGAGTTTGTTTGCAGTGTCTGGAAGCCCTGATGCACCCATTCTCTTTCTGTCTCTCTCTGCTTGCAAACAAATAAATATATATTTTAAAATAAATAAACTAATTCAGTATATAATTAAAATTTAAACTTTACAATTCATTGAGTGATATATGTGAAATTCTTATTTTTGATCAGGTGCTGATTATTATAAGAATGGATGCTGATGAAGAAAAGTATTTGCTCATTAAATTCCTTAAGAAAATAGGTAGGCACTTAAGAATATTCTTCATAAGATAACAAATGTTGATCACAAAAGAATATATCTACCTAACCAGCTTTTGTAATTAAAGTACTGAATTAAATTAAGATACCATAAAATTCACCCTTTAAAAGTAGAGAGCCTGGGACTGAAGAGATGGCTGGACATTTAAAGTGCTTGCTTGCAGGACCTGAACCCACATGGCACATGCATCTGGAGTTTATTTGCAGTGGCAGGAGGCCCTGGTGTGCCCAAACTCACTCTTTGTCAGTGTCTGTCTCTCTCTTAAATAAATAAATAAAATCATTTTTAAAGTTGAGAACTCAGTGGTGTTTTTAAATTATAAAGTTTGTTATCAATGGTTCTCCAGTTATCAAAGTTTTAATCATCTCTTTAACTGACAAATTCTAAATCTACAATATAAACATACTATAATGGACTTACATGTATTTTTATTAACATTTAACGCCTTTGGGGCTGGGAAGTAAACTACTTAGTCAGTAAACGACTTGCCTCACAGTCCTGAATACCTGAGTTCAATCCCCAAGACCCACATACATGCCAGGCATGGTGGTACACACTTGTAATGCCAGTGCTGGGGAGACTGGCAGATTTCTGGAGCTCTCTAGCCAGCCAGTTCAGGCCAGTGATAGACCGTGTCTGAAAAAAAGGTAGCCTTGGTCCTTAAGCATGGCACCCGAGGCTATCCTCATGCTTCCACATATATGCACACCTGTAAATGTGCTCAAAACACAACACCCACACATATACAAACACACACATGTTCATGCATACTAAACACACAGAAAATACCTTTTATTGATTGCCTACTAGTTGCTAAATAATACTATTTACAGTTTTACTGATAGGTTTTTAAATCAGTTTCTGCAAGTAAGAGGTGCCTTTTAACCACTGAACCATCTCCTAGCACTAACTTGGTTTTTTTTAGAATATATATATATATATATATATATATATATATATATATATATATATATTTATGAAACAGAGGAAGAGAGAAAGCATGGGCAAGCCAGGGTTTCCATAGGCATGCACCACTTTTTGCATCTGGCTTTATGATACTGGGGAATTAAACCCAGGCCATTAAGCTTTGCAAGCAAGTACTTTTAATCATTAAGCAATCTCCCTGGTCCCCTTAACTCAGTTTTATAAATAAGGGTTATGTACTAAGACAGATCTCACAGATAGCAAGTGAGGAAATCAAAATTTGTACCTAGTTTTCTCTGTTTCAGTGTTATACTCCAAGTTTATGTTCACTAATGCCCCTCTTTATACTTTGAGCTGTGGAACCCATTGTTTACATGCAAATTCTATCTACTTATAACTAAAATTCAGCTTTTTCCCACATGATCCTGCTTCCCCTATTATCTCTCTCATATCAACTTCTATTGATTATATTCTCCCTCTCTTTTTCTCTGTATATATATGCATATATATATATATACACCTACAAGTAATGAGAAGGCCATTCCTAACGCATTATTGGTGGTCTATACCTATCATTCATGAAGAGTTGTGTATCTGGCTCATGATCTTCCATTATTCTAGGTGTTTTTAATGTCTTTAATGTGAAGAATTCATTCAATATCCTGGCCTTATAGTTTCATTAACACTCAAAACAAAAATGATACTCATCTTCATTTCACTCCTTTGCTATGTCAAGGACCTCATAGTAATGCAGAACTCTCCCATTTCTGAACTTTAAAGTCTGATAGATACCCTTCTCTGTATGTACCTTTAGCTCTCTTGTGCTCTTCAGCGTCATAGAGATCTATAATCTGTCAAGTCCCTTTTAATTTTTCCTTTTTTCCATACTCTGAATTTTGACCCATGATTTCAACCAGTCTTCTTCATTTCTTGTACTGCATGTGTAAACCTTAATCCTCAGCCAATCAGTGTGTTTGAAATATAGTTATACACATGAGCTGATGCATTCGAGAAATATTACACAATCATATAGATTGATATCATTACAACTCATTTGAATTTACCTAGGTTTTAAAAACTTCTTAACAGTCTTTCTTTTTGTTGTGTTTTTTAATTTAATCTTATTTTTTGAAGTATTATACCATAAAGGCCAATGAATTAAAATTTTTCTTATCAATTTAATGGAATTTGGTTGACAGTCTCCTCACTCCTCCTCTCCTGTACCTGCTCACCCTCACCCTCACTCCTCCTCTTCCCTTCGCAGTTCCCCTTCCATCTCAGTACTCTCCTGCCCCTCTTTCTTGAAGCTCCCTCTCATAGACCCCTTTCCACATGCACATGAAATAGAAGCTAAGATCTGTATATGACAGAGAATAATGTTACCTCAGTTAATGTGTTTTTTCATTCTTTTCATCTCCTACAAATTTCAGTTTTCACTTTCCACCATGCCCAGCTCAAAATCTATGATGTTTGGGGCTGGAGAGATGGCTCAGTGGTTAAGGCACTTGCCTCCAGTGCCTAAGGCCCCGGGTTCAATTCCCCAGGTCCCACATAAGCCAGACCCACAAGGTGGTGGCCCTGGTGCGCTCTCTCTCTCTC
>PVHP010035618.1:0-18406 GCA_004024765.1 Zapus hudsonius
GTGGCTCAGTGGTAGAGCTCCTGCCTAGAATCCCCAGTGAGGGGCTGGGGTGTGGCTCAGTGGTAGAGCTCCTGCCTAGAATCCCCAGTGAGGGGCTGGGGTGTGGCTCAGTGGTAGAGCTCCTGCATAGAACCCCACAGTGAGGGGCATGCCTCACTAGGGAGTAGCACACTTGAGGCTGGAATCCAGCCCCAGGATCACTAAGGTGATCTTAACTCTCCACCACGAGGTCAGTGGAGGCGCCCGCAAAGGCGGCATCACAGTCTCTTTCCCCTTCGATGACAGGAAATATGAAGAACCAGCGATGCCATCTTGGAATTAGAAATTGTTTTGCAACAAATCAAGTTGTGCTTGATTTGACCATACCTTAAAATGGCCTGGAATTTCTCTGAATGTGCTCTACCCCTCCCAAGAATCAAATTTCCCCAATTGACAATCGAAGAATGTCAAAAAACCTAACAGGGTAAACGCAGCTGCACAGATAAGGGCTAAGCATGCCTCAGAAGTTGCTTGTGCTTTGAAGAAATTATCTGGTTTTTTTTTTTTTTTCAAAGTAGGGTCTCCCTCTCATCCAGGCTGACCTGGAATTCAGTATGTAGTTTCAGGGTGGCCTCGAACTCATGGCGATCCTCCTACCTTTGCCTCCTGAGTGCCGGGATTAAAGGCGTGAGCCACCACGCCCAGCTCTCTGGTCTTTTTTTTTTAAGTCTATTCCATTTTATTTTGCTTAGAAGACAGCTTTTCTTCAGTCCCTAAGAATCCTGCTCTTTACATAGGCTTTGGTGGAGGTCGTGGAGCAGCACCAGCAGGTCTAAATCGGGGTGGAGGAGTTCGGTCCTTCCGGGCTTCTCGAGATCGATTCCTGACCACCTTGCTGTGAATTGCACAACTCACACAGTAATGAAGCTTCACGTATAGCTTGGGAAGAACGTAAGCGTGAAGACACTTGCTTCGGAAATGTCCCTGACGGCAGCGGCCTCTACGATGTTCCGAATGACAAACTTCTTGATGGCCTTGTCCTTGGGCACGCGCCGGGCGCAGTTGGTGCAGCGGATGGGCTGCACGTGCCCACGGCCTTTCTTCGCTCCACCATTGTTCCTTCGCTTCTTTGTCATCTTGGAAGCTGGGGCCGGAAAGAGCTCTCTGGTCTTTTTGACTCACATAAAGTTTACAGCTTACTGCTGCACTCCTGTTTGATACATTCCTCATTGGAAATGCTCCGAGTTTTAGAGATTAAAAACCCCACTTTTTCCTTTGTTAGTTGCTATTCTCCGGAGCCCTGCATTGGGGCGAGATAGCCACTGGCCAGGCCTGTGTGCACAAATATAGCTTTGATTCGGCCTACACTGGAGTCTGTGGTCTTCTCTTTGCGTTCAACAGAAAGCAAGCACACCGCCTCGGAGGAAGAGAATCAGGAGCTCCTCTCCCACAATGCACCGCGGGCGCCGCCCTGTGCCCGGCATGCCTTGCGCTCCGTGTCACGTGGCTCCTGCGTGCTCGGCACGTGCGGGTGGAGGTTCGGCGGGTTCAGAGCCGGGAAGGTCGCTGAGCGAGCGGTTGTTCGACGGTTAGAGCGAGCGAGGGATGAGTGTCTTCTCTCGCTTCCGGGATGGAATCCCGCCACCCCGCGAGGACTGCCGGGTACACGGCGGGCAGCCCCCCGGGACCCCTGGGGCCTGCAGCCGCCACGCGGGAACCCTGGACGGGGACGACGTCCGCGGGCGGGACCCGGATGCCATGCGGGGCGGGCGGGCGGCGGGCAGAGGGAGCCGTGCACCGACCGCCTCGTTTCTCTCCTCCAGTCCCCGTTCGAGCGCTTGAGTCACCGGATGCTGGACATTTCGGGGGACCGGGGCGTGCTGAAGGACGTCATCCGAGAGGGTGCGGGTGATTTGGTGACACCCGACGCCTCGGTGCTAGGTATGGGTGCCAGGCCTCCCCTTGGCCTCGGGGATCCTGTAGTTGTGCATTGTTAGGGACTGAACCCGAGCAAGCTTGATTGATTGATTGATTGATTGGTGTTTTTTTTCCAGGCAGGGTCACTCTAGCTCAAGGCTCACCTGGAACTCACTGTGCAGTCCAAACTGGCTTCTGGGCTGGGGATTAAAGGTGTACTTCCGGCTGGCACTTCCGGCCAGCACTTAAAATTATTTTAGCTTTTAATATTTTTGTTATGTATATTATTTGTGGGGGGAGGGGCACACAAATACTATGGTATGTGAGGAGGTCAGAGGACACCCTTAGGTGTCCACCAAACTCCAGTTCTCTAGCTTTTTTGTTGTGAGCACTTGATCCACGGAGCCATCTCCCCAATGTTCCCCACCCCCCTTCTTTTGATACATTGTCTTACTCTAACCCAGGCTGGCCTCAGACTCATGGCAATCCATCCTCCAACCTCATCTTCCAGACTACTGGGATTGTAGGCATGAGCCACCGTAGCTGGCTATTTTCTTTTTTGATATTTCACTTGGGAGGACAAAGAGAAAACCATCGTGGGCACTCCAGGGGCTCTTGCCACTGTAGAGGAACAACAGATGCGCACAGCACTCTGTGCATCTGGCTTTATGTAGGCACTAGGGAATAGAACCCCAGGCCAGCAGGCTTTGCAAGCAAGTGCCTTTAACCTCTGAGCCATCTCGCTGCCTCTTGGCTATTTTTAAAAAATGTTATTTATTGGGCTGGAGAGATGGCTCAGTGGTTAAGGCACTTGCCTCCAGTGCCTAAGGCCCCGGTTCAATTCCCCAGGACCCATATGGGCCAGACCCACAAGGTGGTGCTCTTGCTCTTGCTCTCTCTCTCTCTCTCTCTCTCTCTCTCTCTCTCTCTCTCTCTCTCTCTCTCTCTCCTTGAAAATGAATAAATAAAATATTTTTAAAAAATAAAAAAAATGTTATTTATGTATTTATTGAATTTGAGTGTGTATGAGAGAAAGAGGGCACATCAGGGCTTCCAATCACTGCAAAGTAGCTCCAGACAAATGTGCCACCTTGTGCAGCTGGCTGTACGTGGGTACTGGGTAACTGAACTCAGGTCCTTCTGTTTTTCAGGCAAACACCTTAACCGCTAAGCCATCTTTGTTGTTGTTGTTATTGTTGGACTGTTTTGTGTAACCTGGTTGTCCTGGAACTGGCTGTGGAGTCAAGAATGACCTTGAATTCTTGATCATCCTGCCTCTGCCTCCCAAGTGCAGTCTCTCCTTTGCATCAGCAAAGCTCTGACCATGAGAGCCCAAAGGTGTTCACAATGCTAGAAGAGCATTCCCTGGGTTTCAGGCAGCTTAAGCTCGTTTAATTCCTTTATGTGCTTTGAGACAAGCTCTCATAGTTCAGACTAGCCTGGGAGTTACTAAGTATGGACAATGATCTTGAATCTCCTTCCTCCATCTTCCAAATGCTGGGAGTGTGGGCGTGAAACACTGCCCCAAGAATCGCCTTATTTTCTGTGATGTTGGTATTATGGCTCAGGGGGTGTCTGGTCTGTTTTCCTCATGTAACATGTCTGTTCTGTGTCCTAGTGAAATACTCTGGGTACCTGGAGCACATGGACAAGCCCTTTGATTCTAACTACTTTAGGAAGACCCCTCGGCTGATGAAACTTGGAGAAGGTAAATTCCGAGTGTGAACATCATTAATCACTTGGGCAAGAGATGAGGCACAGTGCCTTAGGATTGTACACCTGTCAAGACACAGGTGGTATTTCTGAGGCTGGGTTTTGGGAAAGCACCTGGATTATGGCTTACCTTTTCCTTTGAGACTTAGATATTTGGGAGAAGGCCTGCCTGGCAAGGTTATCTTTGCATCCTAACTTATTCATTGGGCATCTTTTTAAACTCAAGAGCCTCCTGCCACAGCCTGTCAGGTGTTGGGAAGACAGACATGAATCACCACACCTGGTTCTACTGTGCATTATTTCGTGTATGAAATCAAGTGGTATTGAATACTTGCTTCCCACTGTGCATGGTGAGTAAGAGGCTGTGCAGCCGAGGAGAGCATCTAGACTTTAAGAAGCTCACTGGGGAGATTGGCCCACAGTCAGACAGCCAACCTGGTAGACATGATGAGAGTGTGCGCTGTGAACAGTGCTGTGGTTCCGTTTATGGAGGCATAGTTACTTTCTGCTGAGAGGGTCACAGTCTTCATGAAAGAAAAGGCTTGAAGTGAGGCCTGAGGTTTGAAGGAGATGCCAGTTGAGGAGAGCCCAGACCTTGTTGGGGAGACCTTCTAGGAAGAAAGTACTGGGTAACAGAAACGTGGGGCCACAGTACTGCTGCTCCTGGGGAAGCTAAAGCCTGGGCTTAGTAGGGACAGTGGCACTGAGTTGGCTCTGCTTGGCAAAAGGTCTGGGTGGGGAGAGCAGGGTGCTGGGCCAGTGTCAAGTTCTCTCTCTGTCCCTTCTTCCAGATATTACACTTTGGGGCATGGAGCTGGGCCTTCTGAGCATGCGCAAAGGGGAGCTGGCCAGGTTTCTATTCAAGCCGTCCTATGCCTATGGCACGCTGGGCTGCCCTCCCCTGATCCCCCAAAATGCTACCGTCCTATTTGAGATCGAGCTGCTTGACTTCCTGGACTCTGCTGAGTCAGACAAGTTTTGTGCACTCTCAGCTGTAAGTTCCCAGGCATAAGCTTTCCAGCACTTTCCAAAGAGAGCAGTGGGATTGTGTTCGGGGTGGTTCTCTTAGCCTGCCCTGGGTTCCACTGAAGCCTCCTGTGCAGTGGTGGTATTAACCCTCCCCCACTGTCTGCTCGTATCTGAGGTACATGTAGTGGGCAGGTAAGGCATGGGTTGGTTATGCATTAGCTATGTGAGCTGACTGACTACCTGTCTAGTTCTCCCTACAAGAAAAGTTGGACCCTGGTAGCTCTTAGTGAGGATGATTGGGAGCTGTGGGAATGGCTCAGTGGTAAAGTGCTGCCTCGGATCCCTCTGAGGGGTTGGGGGTGGGGCTTAGTGTACAGTGCTTTCTCAGCATGCACAAGTGTTGGGTTTTATCCTCAATGCTGAAAAAAAAAGGTATTGGGGGGCTTCTATGTAATCAGTGGTCCCACTCAGTCCTCTTGAGAATGAGATTATTAACTAACTGGACAGAATAACCAGGACATTCAACAATCTCAGGAAAAGTGGATATATTGTCACTGTCCTAACTTGTGCCTTGCCTTTTCTGTGCAGCCTGTCACATCCCTGTTCCACTGAAGCAGAGCTTACAATTCTGTCAGTGATCACACACACCCATTGCCTTTGTCATGCTGCTATACACTGACTGCAAATGTGGCTGGAGATGTCCATCCATCCCAGTGGGTATCTTTCCCACTAAGCTGTCAGTGCCCCCAAGTGAGGACCTTTCCTTTCCTCATCTCTCCATAGAGCTGAGTTCTTGGCTTACCTGGGGTTCTGTGGGAGATCCTGATATGAAGCCAGGGAAAAAAATCAGGACTGTGTAACCCCCAGATCCCTGAGCAAACCAGAATTTGCAGAATACTTGTTTGATGATTGGTCCTGGGGAGGTGGCTTGGTGTGCAAAAGTGCTTGCTGCTTAAGCATGAGTGCCCACGACTTCCTGAGTTTGATTCCCCAGGACCTCCATAAAAAAGCTGGGCATGGCCATGCAGTCTTGTGGGAGGAGGGCAAAGACATAAGAATCACTTTAGCTCACTGACTGGCAGCTCTGGGTTGAAGAGAGACTCCATTTCAGTGAAATAAGCAGATGAGTGAAAGAGGGTTCCCTGGTTTCCACATGTGCACTCATTGGCCTATACATCTACACATGATACGCAACATTCTACATACACCAATAAAGGAAAGATAATTAGGGCTGAAGAGATGGCTCAGTGGTTTAAAAACACGATAATCTGGTTCTGAGCTTAGCAAGGTTCCTAAATTTCCAAGTCCATGGACACTGCTTCCGTGGACATCTTAGGATCAGAGCTGCCACTGACTTCTGGCCCTGGTCAGTTAAATGTGTCGGTCATAACTCCACATGCATGGTCTCTGCTGGGACTCAGGGATGGCCTCTCACATACGAGGCAGTGAACAAAAGTTCGTGGTCCACTAGGGGAATGTTATAACTGTAACATGACTTCCCTCGTGCCACTGTGGCGTCTGGCTTCCTTGCTGGCTGTTCCTATCTGGTTTCTTAGGAACAGCAAGAGAGATTTCCGCTTGAGAAGGTCCTCAAGGTGGCAGCTACTGAGAGGGAGTTTGGCAACTACCTTTTCCGCCAGAATCGCTTCTGTGATGCCAAAGCAAGATATAAACGGGTAAGGAGCCATTGAAAGCAGAGGTGCATATCCTGAAAACGTCTGGTTCTTTTGTTTGTTTTGTTTGTTTGTTTGTTTTCGGAAAACGTCTTTCTTAAAAACATGGACTTGGGGCTAGAGAGATGGCTCAGTGGTTACCGGATGCTCAAAGTGGCGTAAGTATTTGGAGTTTGTTTACAGTGGTAAGAGGACCATGGGCTGAAGAGATGGCTTAGCGGTTAAGGCATTTGTCTGCAATGCAGAAGGACCCGAGTTCGATTCCCCAGTGCCCATATAAAGCCAGATGCACAAGAGGGCATATGTGTCTGGAGTTTGTGCTGTGCCCATTCTCTCTCTCTCTCTCTCTCTCTCTCTCTCTCTCTCTCTCTCTCTCTCTCTCTCTCTCTCTCTCTCACCAAAAAAAGAAGACCTGACATGTCCATATTCATTGTTTTTTGGTTTTTCAAGATAGGGTCTTCTCTAACCCAGGCTGTCCTAGAATTCACTGTGTAGTCTCAAGCTGACCTTGAATTCATGGCCTGCCTCCTACCTCTGCCTCCTGAGTGCTGGGACTAAAGGCATGTGCCACCATGCCCAGCTGTCTGCTTCTTTCTGTATCTCTCTCAAAAAAATTTTAAAAAAAACATGGACTTTGTCTCTCACTACTCTTCATAGATAGCCATTAATGAAAATCCCACATTAAAAACAATCCCATAGGGCTAGGGATGTGGCTCAGCTGGTAGAATGCTTGCTCAACATACACGAAACCTAGGTTTGATCCTCATTTCTGCACAAAGTAGGCAGGACAGTGCACGCCTCTAATCCCAGCATTCGGGAGTAGAGATGGCAGGGTCAGAAGTTTAAGGCCATCCTCAGCTATATAGTGAGACTGAGAGCAGCCTGGGCCACTTGAGACCCTGTCTCAAATGCACACACACAAATCTCGAGGTTTTTGCATATTCGTCTTGTGTCTTGTAAGCATTTGGATTTGTTTCTCAGCTCTAATGGTCTTGTGTGATTTCTGAGGGATTGGTTGTATGTGGGATTGTTCCTCCTCTGATTCTACTTCCCCTTCCCGTCCTCAGGCCTTGTTACTCCTCCACCGGCGTGCAGCTCCCCCTGAGGACCAGCACCTTGTGGAGGCTGCCAAACTTCTAGTCTTCCTAAACCTGTCCATTGTATACCTGAAGCTGGAGCGACCCTCCACGGCCCTGCGTTATGGACAGCAGGCTCTGCTCATTGACAAAAGGAATGCCAAGGCCCTCTTCAGGTGTGGACAGGTGAGTTGGAGAGGACATGCCCAGGCTCCACTCAGGCACCGTCCAAGTGCTCTCTCATCCTCTGAAGTCCTATCCCTTCCCCACAGGCTTGTCTCCTCCTGACTGAGTATGAGCAGGCCCGGGATTTTCTAGTGCGTGCTCAGAGGGAGCAGCCCTGCAATCATGACATCAACAATGAGCTGAAGAAGCTGTCTGGGTGAGCCTGTGGGCAGCAGCGTGGGCACTGTGAGAGGTGGCTGCCTCCATCCACCTGGGCAGAGCACTGGGTGGGAGGCAGGTCTCCATTCCCAGTTTTCTGATTCATTACCTTGAACTGACAGTTCCCATTGAGGAGGGAGACAAGCCACCACACTCACCTCCCTGTGGCGCCACCTTGAACAGAGGGCCTGAACTCACTCTGGCCCAGGCTGGCCTGGAACTCATGCAATTCCCCTGCCTCAGCCTTCAGGTCTGAGCCACTACATCCAGCTTTTGAGTGATGTCTGTGTTTATACGGAGGCCAGAGGAGAACCTCAAGTGTTCTTCCAGTGCCATCCACCTTTGTAGAGATGAGGTCTGTTATCGGCTTGGAGCTTGTCAAGTAGGCTAAACTGGTTGACCAGTAATCCCCAGGCATTTCCCTGTCTCCATCTCCCTAACACCAGGATTGAAGGTGCACACCGCCTCTCTTTTAAAACATTTTAAATATTTTTTATTTATTATTTATATGCAAGCCCTCCTTTTTTTTTTTTCAAGGTAGGGTCTCGCTCTAGCTCAGGCTGACCTGGAATTCACTATGTAGTCTTAGGCTGGCCTCAAACTCAACAGCAAACCTCCTACCTCTGCCTCCTGAGTGCTGGGACTAAAGGCGTGCACCACCATGCCTGGCCTAATTTTTAGGATCTTTTAAAGTTGAATGCCACTGAGAGTGGTCATCGGTCAGGACTTTACCTGGAGTCTTCTGATGGCTTCAGCCTTCACAGCTGCCATCTGTGCCCAGGGCTTACTGTACCCTGCCTCCTGTTCTGGCGAAGACCTGCTCAATTTCCAGTGTTCCTGTTCCTAAACAGAAAATTCCAGCCACCAGATGTCACCTCCTACAAACATTACAGGGTGCCTTTTCTTTTCTCTGCAGCTCTTACAAAGACTACGTGGACAGAGAGAAAGAAATGTGTCACCGAATGTTTGCTCCCTGTGAAAATGACTCTGCCGTAGGAGGACACTGAAGGTAATCAGTGGGGTCAGTGCACTGGAGAGTACATTGCTCTCCTCAGCCCTGGGAGCTCTCTGCAGCTCAGGATCAAGCTCATGTAGAAAGCTCAGACAAAATGCCCTCTGGGAGACCTCTCCCAGAGGAGTTACTGTGGGAAAGCAGCGAGACTTAGAGGTGAAGGTTATATATTTGGACTTGAGTTTTAACATTTTAAACACATTTCTTTATGTTTTATGTTAAACTCTTACAGACTTTTGGAACATGAAAAATGCATGAAGTCATTACATTAGTGTGATAATTTAGCTGAATTTGGTCTTCCTTTCTTTTTTTCTTTCGTTTTTTTTAAATTTTTTTTATATTTTATTCATTTTTTAAGCAGAGAGAGAGAGAGCACACCACCTTGTGGGTTTGGCTTATGTGGGTCCTGGGGAATTGAACCGGGGGCCTTAGGCACTGGAGGCAAGTGCCTTAACCGCTGAGCCATCTCTCCAGCCCTTTTCTTTCATTTTTTGAGGTAGGGTCTCACTTTAGCTCAGGCTGACCTGGAATTCACTATGTAGTTTCAGGGTGGCCTTGAATTTGCGGTGATCCTCCTGCCTTTGCCTCTGGAGTGCTGGGATTAAAGGCGTGCGCCACCACGCCCGGCTCCCTTCCTTTCTTTTTTTAGACATGGTTTCACTGTGTAGACCAAGCTGGCCAATCCTCCTGCCTCAGCCTCAAGGATTAGGATTACAAGTGTGCATTACTATGCCTGGCCTTGGGCTACATGTGTGTGTATGCATGTACTGGCGGTTGAACTCAGGGCCTCACATGTGCTAGGTGAGTGTAGAAAAGTAAGTACTGTACCACTGAGCCATGTTCCCAGCCCAGGCTGTTCTTAACCTGGTTTTCCTAAAAACCTCACTCTCTATCGTCTCACCTTCTCATTATTAAAACAAAATATGGGTATCAAGGGGTAAAGCTCCACTGTGTCTCTTAAATTCTGTTAACGACTAGAATTAGAGATTTGAAGGTGTCAGAACCAATGAGCAGAATGTCACATTTGCTATCAATTACATAGGTGACGTAGCATGCACAGGGCAAGGTGTCCCCATGAATACAGAGATAACCTTTCAGTCTGCCCTGCTATTACTTAAGAAAATTAATGGAAACAAAATCACCTGCCTTAAACACCTGCTCAGCCAGGCCCAGAGCTCCGTCTCCTGAGAGAAGTGAAACAAGGAACGAGAGGGAAACAGCTGCGGAGCGGCTCCTGGCGGTAACGCTCACCTTTGTTGCTCCCTTCCTCCCTCCATGTCTATACAGTGGTTGTGAGGAGGGGCTGTGAAAGGCCAATTCATCCCTTGTGTGCGCTGCACGCTCCCTTGGGCTTTGTGAACCCCTGCTATCTGCCAGGAAGATGCCACCAGTCAGCATCAGAAGTACTCATTGGCTCCCTTTGTGCCCCAGCATGCAGGTCTTTGGGGTATTTGGGGATATCACAGTTCTTTTGAACTGAACCTTGCTTCTTGTCATGGTCCCATCCAGTAGAGGTACAAGACTGGCAGCTGTGGCCATTCCTCAGACCCATTTGTGTGTATACACACGTGTGCCAGTGCAATGCGTGGAGGACTTTAGGTGTGCTCCTCAGGAACTGTCCATCTTTTTCTTTTATATATATTTTTATTTATTTGCAAGCAGAGAGAGAAAAAAAACAGAATGGATTAACCAGGGCCTCCAAATGCATGCACCCCTTTGTGCTTCTGGCTTTATGTGGATGCTGGGGAAGCAGACCCAGGTTGTTTGTAGGCAAGCTCCTTAACCACTGAGCAGTCTCTCCAGCTTCCTGTCCACGTTTTTTGAGACTGC
Source organism: Zapus hudsonius (assembly GCA_004024765.1). NCBI lineage: Eukaryota > Metazoa > Chordata > Mammalia > Rodentia > Dipodidae > Zapus > Zapus hudsonius. The sequence goes on from PVHP010035618.1 coordinate 10,554, forward strand.
ATCTCAAGAATTAGTGTAAGTTGGCCAGCACACCCCAGGGATCCGCTGGACTCTGCCTCTCCAGCACATGCCACTGCTTCTGGCTCTGCCTTAGTGTGGGTTTCTGGAGACACAACTTCCATCCTTAGCTTGCAAGGCAGCCACTTTACTGACGGAGTTCCTTAGACACTCTGCAGGACTGTTCCAGCATGGCCTGTTGCTGGACTGCAGTTCTTCCAGGCCCAGCTTGGAAGGAGATCCTAAGAAAGTCAGATGGGCTGCAGGCCAGCTTTCACCATGGAGAAGCCTGAACTGGTCACACTTGTCTCCCCACTGAGCCCCAGTTCTTGGGTGTACTGTCTCTTTGGATCTGCCATGTTCCCACTGTCGGTAAGGTCACATCACACTTATCTCCTGTCATTGATGCCTTTCCCTCCCTTCTTCTGCTGTACTTGTGGTCTGGTCAGTCTTTTTTTTTTTTTTTTTCGGTTTTTCGAGGTAGGGTCTTGCTCTAGTCCAGGCTGACCTGGAATTCACTATGTAGTCTCAGGCTGGCCTCGAACTCACAGAGATCCTCTTACCTCTGCCTCCCGAGTGCTGGGATTAAAGGTGTGCACCACCACGCCCGGCTCTGGTCAGTCATTTAGAAGCAGCTAAAAACCTGATCAGTGTGAGCTTGACAGTCTAGGGCCATTTTCAGTTGTGCTCTTGTTACATGTTGATCCTACTGATTTTTAAAGTTACTTCCTGTTGAGTGAGTATCCTCTGCTATAATCTCAGAGACTTGAGCATGTTTTTAGAAGAGAGGCCCATTTTGTCTTTTCTCCTCTTTGCATTTTCTAGTACCCATGAGGGTTTGAATCAAGTGTAAAGCAGCCAAGGTGAGCCAACCTCCTTTCAGATGTACTCCGCAGGCTCTTGCATTGGTTGGCATGGCCTCTTGTGATTACACATGGCAGAAACCTATTTCAATGCATGTGGGGTACACATGTATGTGCAGGCAAGAGGACAACCTCAGGTGTCATCCTCAGAAACACCACCCTCCTCCTTTTATGCAGGGTCTCTCACTGGCCTGGGGCTCACTGATTAGGCTTTGCTGGCTGGCCAGTGAGCCCCAGGGATCCTCATTTCTCCACCTCCTGAGCACTAGGATATTGGGTGCACATTGAGAATTCTCAGGCTGGAAATCAGGTCCTCATGTTTGCGAAGCAAGTGATTCACTTACTGAGCCATCTCCTCAGCCCAAGAAACTCTTTTTTTTCATTTTTGGGTTTTTTTATTTTGTTTTGTTTTTTCGAGGTAAGGTCTCGCTCTAGTCCAGGCTGGCCTGGAATTCACTATGTAGTCTCAGGGTGGCCTTGAACCCACGGCAATCCTCCTATCTCTGCCTCCCCGGTGCTGGGATTAAAGGCGTGCGCCACCATACCCGGGAGAAACTCATTTTTAATGTCAAGCAGCAGAGGTTCACTGATGGGATTCTGGGAGAAGCTCTCAGAGGCCAAGCAGGAGGGTGGAGGGTATGCAGTCTTTGGCAAGTAGAGGTTGGTAGTCATGAGGGTCTTGAGCATCCCTCCCTGCTTCACTTCCATTTAAGTAGGGCCCAGATCACCATACCCATAGCCTCGCTAGTTGACAAGAGTTCTTCCCAGCCATATTCCTCCCTCCTCTTCCTGTACCAACCACTTCTCCACTCTGGAAAACCCCCAAACTGGACACTGCCTGGTTTAGGGTCCCTAGAGCCCCAGGAGCAGCATCTTCCTAGTGTCCGTTAGGAGAGGAGGTTGGGAAAGGTGAGGTGGCATGAGGTGGCACAGGAGACGATGTTGGACAAAAGACAAATATCCCATGGTGGCTTCTCAGCTGTTTCCAAAGGTACTGCTCTTTTGGGTGGTGCTCAGACTTGCTCCTAGTGTGGGAGGCTGATGTGGCAGGAGAAGACCCTACAGAAGTTCTACCTCTTCCTCGGGATGGGTGTGCACTTTAGGATGATCTCAGAAGTTAGTGTTGGCTGTCAGAAGCCCTGGAAGCTCAGAGCTAACCTGAGTGAATATGTGAAACTGCTGCCTATGCTCAGCAAAGCAGGCATGGCACTCAGAGCTGTGGTTGGTGCTGTGTGAAACTCTGAGAGGTGCTTAGCAGCCTTTCCTAACTACCTGCCTGGGAAGATGTCTCCATAGCTCCATCTCTAAAGCAGTGATATGACCAGGGCACCCAAACACATTCCCAACAGATGTGTCCTAGTTGGGAACATTGGGGGTGTCTTAACTGTCTCCTTAATCCTGAGTCATGCTCTTTAGTGCAGTGTGTGCTGTGTCCTTCCTGTCCTAACAAGCCAGTGTGTGAGATGCTCAAAACCGTTGCAATGTGTGTGAAAGAGATAGAAGAGCACAGTCTACTTAAATGCTTAACCATGCAGCAGGGAAGACTTATTCTGTGATTTCTAGAGGCCAGTGCATAAGCAGATATAACATTTGGCCTGATAAAAGGATTTATTAACTAGATGTCCTACACTGAGTTTTCCCAACATTGGACCACATAGAATGCTTTTGGCTGCTTTGGAGAATGGCCCTGGAGGAAGTACCTGTTGGGGTGGGAGGGAGGCTTTTCCACTCTGTTCTACAAGGTAGGTGGTCTTGAGACTGGGCATAGGGGTATATTGTCCTTAAGGTCTGTGAGCAGAACTGGAGAACCCTGAGAGGCGGGTGACAGATGAGATGGCCTTCCTGATCATTTCCCTCAAAGCTGCTGCTGTCAGGTGCTTGTGGACTTTGAAGGCAAATGTAACAGCTCCCATCTTTAACACAGTTGTAATAGAAATGAAATGTGACATGTCGTATGTGGCACAAGACAAATCCCACCAGGAAAGGAAATAGAACAAAGATTTTATTGCCAGATGTGAGGCATGTCTACTGAAAGAACAGCATCCTGGGCAGGGAAGGGTCAGGCATCCTACCCTACTTAACCATGAATAGCAGAGTTGTGACTGACCCCTTCCACCACCCCTGTGAGAGCTGGCTAGCTTCAGTTCAGACACAGTGGGAAACCAGGTGTACTGCTGCATTGATAATTAAATCACGGAGAACTAAGGAGAAGGCCGAGAGAGTCCTGATGGTCAGAGAGGCCTGGAGATGCAGGGGTGAGAGCTGGTCCAGCTGTCTGACCAGGAAGGGAGGGTTCCGACCTAAAGGGACATGGCCATGATGACAGAAGCCCTGAAAATGGCCTGTGGTGGACTATGGAAGGAACTGAAGCTACCTTTTCTGGGGGAAAGACTCCAGTAGTCAGACTTGGGCAGCTAGCATTCTGACCACTGGGCTGCCGCCTCAGCCTTCTCCATCTTCTGTGTGACCACTCCTGTACTGTCTCTGAGTAGATGAGGAGCTTGCCAAGGTGACGTGGCTAGAGAGTGGGAACATACACGGGAGTCAGATCTGGCAGCCTGGTTAAGCTACCAAGCTGAGATCAACCAACCAGGACAGCCCATAAGGAGAAGCCAACTTCAACTCTCAATAGTCCCTCCTGGGCACTTGTCCATATAACCAAGTTTTAAGTTCATATTTTCAGGTTTTGGTTTATCAGTTTGGGATGTGTGTCTATGGACTTGCTGCCATTTCATGTATATACCATCTCTCTAGTCCCTTGAAGTTAGTACTTTCAGACCCATCTTCTGTTAGTGTGATGAAAACAGCCTGTTCATCTTGGTGGATTGATTGGCTCCATGGAGAATCCTGTACTGTGCCCTGGGTCAAGTTGAGACTGTGACTAACTGACAGAATGTGATTGGTTCCCCTGCATTTTCTGATTGCCTCCCCCACACTGAAGCTCTTACCTCTGTAGTATTACTGATTTTTTTTTCAAGGTAGGGTCTCGCTCTAGTCCAGGCTGATCTGGAATTCACTATGTAGTCTCAGGGTGGCCTCGAACTCACAGCAATCCTCCTACCTCTGCCTCGAGTGCTGGGATTAAAGGCATGTGCTACCACACCCCGCCAAGCCTTTACTCTTTTTTTTTTAAAATAAGGCCTTTACTCTTAACAATGTAGAATGGAGGGCTGGGGTGATGGCTCAGTTGGTGAAACATTTGCCATGCAAGCATGAGGATCAGTGTTAATTGCCAGCATCCACATAAAGCCCAAGTGTGGTGGTGCTTGCCTGCAATCCCAGTGCTGGGGAGGCAGAGACTGGAAACTCATTGAGGTTTGCAGTGAGCTGTGGGTTCATTGAGGAACCCTATCTGAAAAGTTAAGGCGAGGACTACATGATGCAGCTTTTGAAGTCACCATCCATGATGGGTGATTCAGCTGCCTGTGAGTCACCCATGCTCCTGTAGGTAGCCCTTCACTTGTGCTATGTAAGTAACCCCAATAAACTCACTGGTTCACACAAAAAAATTAAGATGGAAGACACCCTCTGTTGACTTCTGGCCTCATATACATGTGCCACAGACATGCAAACATGCCTATGCACACCACATGTGCAAAAAAATGTATAGCTGAACATACTTTGGAACAGAGTCTTTGTTCCACTTATAACAGCCCCAGGTTCAAAGTTTCCCCTTAAGATCTATCCCCTCATACTCTTCAACTCAGAACTCTCCTGACCTCCAAAGTCCACCTGCTAAGACCCTCTCACCCCTTTTCAGTTCCCTTCCTGCTTTACAGCTCCCCCATGAATACTTGTCCCACCCGATCTGACATGCATTGGATTTAGTGAGTCTGGGGAACTTTAAAAAGATTCAGCCAGTAGCCAGGCATGGTGGCCGCATGCCTTTAATCTCAGCACTCGGGAGGCAGAGGTAGGAGGATTGCCTTGAGTTCAAGGCCACCCTGAGACTACATAGTGAATTCCAGGTCAGCCTGGACTAGAGTGAGACCCTACCTCGAAAAACCAAAAAAAAAAAAAAAGATTCAGCCACTTTTTTAGTTGGCACAGGATCCCTGTGTGGCCATTGCTTTCCACCCTTTTCTCGGGTATATAGGAATTTCTCCTGTCTGCTTTCCATATGTAAGGAAGCTGAAGCCTTGGGCCATAGAATTAAAAAGACTGTGCCTGGCTGGAGAGATGGCTCAGCAGCTGAAGACACTTGCTTGCGATGCCAAGTTAGTCATGTAAAGCCAGATGCACAAAGTGACACATGCATCTGGAGTTCCTGTACAGTTCCCTGGCAGGCTCATTCTCTCTCTCTGTCTCTCTCTCTCTCTCTCTCTCTCTCTCTCTCTCTCTCTCTCTCTCTCTCTCTGTCTGCCTTGTTCTCACTGCCTCTCTCTGTCTCAAATAAATAAAACTTTAAAAAATTACCTTAAAAACAAAAACAAAGAAAGGAAAACTGAGCCATGTCACCAACCATCCTTGGAAAAAGAGTATCTTAGCGAGCTTTTCACCTATTTGTGTGTGTGTGTGTGTGTGTGTGCATGCTTGTATACAGGCCATGGCACACATGTGGACAACTTGAGTCTTTGCTGCCCACCTAGTTTGGGGCAGAGTGACCTTGCTGTTCTCTGCTAAACATGCCAGCCTAACTGACACATGAGCTTCCAGATGTTCTCCTGCCTCCAGCTCCCATCATGCCATAGGAGTGCCTTGGCTATATAGTATCCGGCTTTACGTAGGATCTGGGGATCCAAACTCGGGTCCTCACTCTTATACATAAAGTGCTTTACCCACTGAGCATTTCCCCAGCCTTCTTGTTTTTGTTTTTGTTTTTTGAGGTAGGGTCTCGCTCTAGTTCAGGCTGACCTGGAATTCACTCTGTAGTCTCAAGGTGGCCTTGAACTCATGGCAATCCTCCCTCGGCCTCCCAAGTGCTGGGATTAAAGGCATGCACCATCACGCCCGGCTTTCCCCAGCCTTCTTGATAGACTTCTTTAAAGTGCATACGTGGCCTGGAGGTCGCACTCCCAGCTCCCAGCTCCCAGGAGACCCCTGTGGAAGTAGGACTGGGCTGTGGGAATTGCACTCCTGGCTGAGATCCAGGAGCGGGGCCTAGGGACTGGGAATGCTCATCACAGAAAGCCTTCTGATGTCCCTGCTCCCATCCAGGTGCCAGGAACTCCAGGTTGCTTGTTGTTGCTGTTCCATGCAACTTGTTACTGGCTCTAGACGAGGACTTCAGAGTGGAGTCAGGGAGGATGCTTTGTGCATGTCCTCAGTGGCTGACATCTTGTTTATACAGAGTTTTAAAAGTCAGTACAGGACTCATTCTTCTGCCTTCCTTTCCCCCACATCTCTTCTGTTTTTCTGATGACAGTGGAGTTTCACCCCACCACCACCACCAACCATCACCAGGGTGACAAGCTGGCCTGGCTTCCTTTTGTTGCCAGGTGAGGGCTGGACTGCTTAAACCATTAGAAGGCTCTTGATCTTCCTGACCACTGAGAGATGCCTTTCTCTCTGCACAGGAGGCACCACTGAAGTCACCCTTTTGTTGTCTGACTATAAATACCTCCCCTTGGTCACTTCTATTTCATGATAACCCTTTCTGGGAAGGCATTTCCCCTTCACCTCTCTCCACATCCTCTCCCGGCGCTAACAGGCCCACAGCCTGCTTCCCACTGAGATCCGCTTTAGTGGTTGCTGTGGTCTTTGTGGGTGTAGGATCAATGGGGCTATTATTATCTCAGGAGAGAACTAGGTTCCCTTTCTTATCTACAGAGTGAACAATCACAGAGATGTCCTCAGTTCATTCTCGGGTCTAGAAATGAAAATGGATTTTCAGTGTTAGTGCTCTGGCTATAGCAGCCCTCTAGCCTGTTATCTTCCATCTTCAAGGTCACATGTGCATTTCATCGAGGCCACCAGATCTTGGCTTAGTCTGTTCTGAATTTCTTGAGTTCTGTATTAACTGCATGAGCCCTGCCTCCGAGGGAGGTTGTGGGATCCTTGACCATAAGTTGGATTCAGGGACTAGGGAGATGGTTCAGAGGTTAAAAGAGCTTGCTGCACAAACCTGACCACTGGGGTTAAGATTCCTAGATCCCACAGAAACGAAACACAGTAGCTCATAAATCTGTAATCTCAACATGCCTGTGTCAATGGGAGACAGTAGGAGAATCCTGAAGCTCACAGACTGGCTAATCTGCTGTTCTCAGGTACAGAAAACAACAGAGAGCCCTCTTCTCAAGCCCACAAGGTGGAAGGTGAGGACTGACACCTGAGGTGGTCCTCTGACCTCCACATGAGCACCATGGCACACACACTAAGCGTCCAGGCTAACTGGAAGAATCTAGCCCAAGCACAAGGATGCCTGCTGTGTTTCTTTGTTCCACCTGAGAGAACCAGGAAATGCCCTCATCTAGTATTCCTAACTGTCCCCAGCTCTGGCTGCAGACATGCCCATGTGACTTTAGGTTATAGCTACTCCTGACTTGCAATGCTGTTCTCTGCTTTGGGCCAGCTGGGCATGGAACACAGAGCCCCCCACATGTTGTATGCATGCTACCACGGAGTGCCCCAGCCCTGGCTCGCCCAGGGAAGGGTTCAGCTCTTACAGGTAAAGGGAGTGATGAACTGGGAACAGAAGGGCCTCCCTGGCACAGAGGATAGACCACAGGTGTCCATGGGTGAGAGGGAGGTGGTCTTCCCTGCTGTGGAGGTGCAGCATTGCAGACTGAACAGAGAAGGCTGAGACTGTAGGGAAGAAGGCCTTTGGGGGCAGTAGTGTTTGACACCCTGATGTCATAAGGTGTCTTCATCTCTTTGGAGAGTTGCATGTGAGAATGTGTGAAAGCCTCAATACAGGGGCTGGGAGATGGCTCAGGGGGCTGGGAGATGGCTCAGCGGTTAAGGCACTCGCCTCCAGTGCCTAAGGCCCCGGGGTTCAATTCCCCAGGACCCACATAAGCCAGACCCACAAGGTGGTGGCCCTGGTTCTCTCTC
>PVHP010035619.1:0-18319 GCA_004024765.1 Zapus hudsonius
GGTGGTCAGGGCTCCGCGAGCCTCTGGCATCACCCCAGCCTCAGGATGCTTGTCCCGGTTTCTAGGGACCGCGGTTGGGAAGGACCCCGAGCCCACCTGAGCGGAGCCCCCACCGGGAGCCAGCTCCCCCGCTCCATCGGACATGGAGGAGGCGCTCAGCATGGACACGGGTTTGGCCGAGGAGCCCCAGAAAGCAGGTAGACTGGCTCGGGAGTTGAACCTGCGGCGTCGCTGGTGGGGTTGCTGGATTGCTTCTGCAGGATCTGTCCCCTTGGGGTGGGTGGGTCGTGGCCCCGAGGGCCGCCTGTCACCGCGGTGTGGTGGGTGTGGAGGTGTGGGGTCACCCCTGGCCACCCAGCGTGCCCCACAGTGGGAATCCCCACAATTTTCTCACCTGTTCTTTCTTCCAAATGATCAACACATCCTAGGCTCCATCCATGGGTCTAAGAACTCAACTTTATGGTTGACAAAAATATTTTTTTCCACACCCGTTGACCCTCTTTACAGTTACCCTATGGATTCGAAACAGTGTTGTTTTAAATAGGCATAGAATGCCAGTACTGCTAGACCAATGTTTCATATATGCATTTTTTAATTCATTTGCAAGCAGAGAGAGAGAGAGAGAGAGACATTGATAGAATGGATGTGCCAGGGCCTCTAACCACTGCAAATAACCTCCAGATGCATGCACCACTTTATGCATTTGACTTTACGTGGGTACTGGGGAATTGAACCTGGGTCCTTGGGATTGGTAGGTAAACGCCTTAACCACTGAGCCATCTCTCCAGCCCAGACCAATGTTTCTTGAATGTTGATCTGTAGCCTCCTGCATCAGAATTCCCTCCCTGGATGCTTGTTAGATTTCTGGATTGCATCCGAGCTCTGCCAAGAACAGTTACTTGGAGGAGAGGTCTAGCAAGCTGCGTCTTAAACTTTTACAAAAAAAAATTTTTAAGTCATTGAATGTGTTTCTCATATACTTCAGGTAGATTAAGCTGGGGACTTGACTGGTTTATTCTAATTTCTAGACCAATGTTCATTTTCCATTTTCCAGGATGTGTCAGGAATATACCAGCCGAATTTAAGCTCAGAGGATCAACATTGCTGAGCATATTCTACTGTCCTGGGGGGCAGTAGGTGGTTTGGTGCTTCCCTTCAGTCTGTGTTCACAAGGAGCACATTTAGTGTGGTGAAGTGATTTTTATCTGAGTAGCAAAATACATCTAGGCCCCATGTGACTGCTTTCTTGCCCTTAGCTCTGTCTTCCAAGAATTTTCTCCTTTCCCAAGAGACCACAGAAGATGGGGGAGTGACGGCGCTGCGCCTCACAGCCCGATCCCAGGTGAGTGTCTCCACTGGTGCTTAAAATCAGATTCTACCTTGTTTCCCAGAACTGTCACACTCCCTTCTTCTTGATGTGGTATTTCTCTGTCCACAGAGCCTATCTAGAGACCTGAGTCATAATTCTAAGAGACTAAGGGACTCAGTTGAAATGTTTTCTGCTTATTCATAGTACCTCCCTTCCCCATCCTATATTATCTTTCCCACAATAGGAAGCACAGAAATGATCAGCATGGGATAAAGAAGAGAAATTCTGTTTAACTACCTGTAGAAAGACAGTAAATACTAGATGGGGATTTTGTTTGGGAACTTGTTAAATTTTACTTTGTGGGGCTGGGAAGATGGCTCAGTTGGTAATGTGCTTGCCACACACCATGGGGATCTATCTGAGTTTGGATTTCAGGCATCTGTATAAAAACTGAGAATGGCAGTGTGCACCTGTAATCCAAGCACTAGGAGGGTAGAAGCAGAAGGACTGGCTAGCTAGTCTAGCTTAATTGAATCAGTGAGCTCCAGGTATAGTGAGAGACCAGACTAGTCTCAAAAAATAGATAGAGAGAGATAGACAGCTGGCAGCTGATGTTAATCTCTGATCTCCATACACACATGTGCACACATGCATACACCCCTGCAGAAACACATGTGTGCACACACACCCATATACACAGGCAAAAAAAATCACCTTGTTTCTTTTTTCAAATGCTTCAAGACTATTTAAATAGAGTGTGTTTTATGTCCAGTTAAGTATTTAGTATGTTTGTTTCTACAGCCTTGGATTATTATTCCCATTCCCTACATCTTTACTTAAAAGGTCACATTTGATCCTGATATGTATTCATCTCTATATAGTTTTTGTCTTATAGAAATATAGCCTTATGATATTCCTCATAAACATTTTTGAATTAAATCTATACCCTTAATCGGTTCATTCCAAAAAAAATTTCTATTTTTTTAAATTGCAAACCTTTTTTTGTTTGTTTGTTTGTTTTTGTTTTTCAAGGTAGGGTCTCACTCTAGTCCAGGCTGACCTGTAATTCACTGTGTAGTCTCAGGGTGGCCTTGAACTCATAGTGATCCTCCTACCTCTGCCTCCCGAGTGCTGGGATTAAAGGCGTGCGCCACCACGCCCGGCTTAAATTGCAAACCTTTTACCTTGAACTAAGCCCATGTTTAGCTGGGTCCAGTGATCACTTTTCATTTCATGTTCTGTATTACAGTTCATCTTTTGAAGGTTAGATTGATTCTTTAGGTTTTCATTATGGACTCAGAGGGAGATGGTGGCACATATCCTTTTGTTTTCTATCTTGTTTTGTTCTATCTTGTTGATTCATTGGTCCGTGTTTTAATACTTTAATGCTTTCCCATGCAAAATTGTCGTCTCTCAGTAAACAAGCCTGAACTTATTTCATGGTGACTCTTAACAGAATGGTTGACGTGCAGTGACTGGAATCTGAACACCACTAGACTACCTGGTCCGACCCTCATTGAGTGTATCTCAGGCCTCTTTTCCAGTATCAGTATGAACAGATGAAAGAAATGGCATCAAATGAGAGATGGTGAACAAAAGTGTGTTTGTGTTACAGGCAACAGTAACCTTCAAGGATGTGGCCTTGGACCTTACTCCAGAGGAATGGGGGAAGCTGCATCCTGCACAAAGGGATACGATGCTGAAGAACTACAGGAACCTGGTCTCGCTTTGTAAGAATGGATCTTACTGCAACTCAGAAATCTGCTCTCGGGGCTCTCATTACATCATTGAAAGTGAACTACCTTAAGCTTTCACTTTGCATTCAAAGTCATTAAGTATTCCTTTGAGGTAGGGGGTAGAGAAAAGTCAGTTTTGTTTTGCTTAATGCTGTGCTCTGCACAAGCTAAGCACATATTCTACCACTGAGCTATAGCCCTCACTGAAGAAAAATATGTTTCTACTCTAAATTCTTGGTGAAATATCTGTGTTTATTTTATATGGAGATTCCAGTTGCAAGGTGGGGAGACAGCTCAGTTGTTAAAAGCATTTGTTTGCAAAGCCTGCTGGCTTAGATGTGATTACCCAGTACCTAATAAAACCAGACACACAAAGTGGTGCATGCATCTGGAGTTTGTTTGCAGCGAGAGGCCCTGACACATTTATTCTCTCTCCCTCCCTCCTCCTTCTTCTAGCTCTCAAATAAAATAAAAATGCCTTTTAAAAAAAAATACAGATTGGGCTGAAGAGATGGCTTAGCGGTTAAGGCACTTGCCTGCAATGCAGAAGGACCTGAGTTCAATTCCCCAGTGCCCACGTAAAGCCAGATACACAAGAGGGCACATGTGTCTGGAGTTCATTTGCAGTGGCTGGAGGCCCTGATGCGCCCATTCTCTCTCTCTCTCTCTCTCTCTCTCTCTCTCTCTCTCTCTCTCTCTCTCTCTCTCTCTCATAAGAATAAAATATTTTTTAAAAATACAGATTAAAGTGGCACCATAGTTCCCACTAGCTTCAGAGGTGGGAAAATACTTGGAATCAAATGTGTCATTAGAAAGCTTATTTATTGGTCAATTGGCTTGGCTTGGCCCTGTATTAGCCTCATTCTTAGGGTTTCCTTAAGTGGTAGAGCTGGCCATTGGCAGCTCTAGGGTTACTTTTCTTCCATATAGAGAGCTGAGCAGAAATAGGAAGTGCTTCAATCCTCAGAATTCAACAAATAGAGTTATAAACTCATCAAAGAAACAGTTTAGAGCCAGAGAAATGGAGTACTCAGTAGCCAGCTTTAGATCCTGTGTGCACATGTGTGTGTGTGTGTGTGTGTGTGTGTGCTTGTTTCAGTGTGGAGGAGACTATGGCCCCTTTCAATTCTCATAGCAAATCTTCAAAAAAAAAAGTACTTGTAGTAATTGAAAAAAATATTTAGAAAACAAAAACTCTTATTACTAGTCACAATTTTGGGATACAAATGATGTCCCACATTTTCCATGTTCTTTCCTGGCATATTAATTTTCAGTATCAACAAATAAGTTAAGAGACATTCTCTTCCTTTTGACAGGTGAAATCGGCCATCTTTAGCTCTTCAGTAGACCTAGACTCTTGCTCTGATTTAGAGGTCCATCCTTCCTCATCCCTAGGGTCTTACAGCAGTGGTCTTGGGCTTGCATCAAGGTTGTGGGACTGTCCTCCACTTTAGCTCCTTGTGCCCATCATGAATAGTCATTCTCTTTACTCTCTTCTTTCTTTTTTTAATGAACAGGGCTTCCCATTTCCAGACCTGAGAACTGCAAGTTGGACAATGGAAAAGAGCTATTGAAACTTGAGAAAAAAGCCCCCAAATATAGTCATCCAGGTGAGTCAAATAGATGGGACTCTTCAAGGATGTTCGGCAAGACAGTGAATATGTTAGTTTCCAGTGGTTAGGAAAGAATATTAGAAGTGCCTGTGTGCCTTGATTTTTAAAATATTTTAAATTTCAAAGCATTTTAAATAAGATAATAAAATAATGTAGCCATCACCAAAATTAAACTCATGCGGTTTTACTTCACTTGCCTCTTTCAATATAAAATTCATAAAAGCATGGTAGCTTTTTCTGTGAAGTTTTATGCATCAAATGCATTTGTTTTTACTATTGTCCAGATGGAGCAAACAGCTTTATCCCAGGACCCCTAGAAGTACCTTCATGCTCTCACTCAGTCATCTCCTCCCAAGGGAAATCTTACCCTGACTTAGAACACCACAGATCAGTTTTGACTGTTCTTGAACATAATCTAGCTGGAGCTGTGCTGTATATTCCCTTGTGTCTGGCTTCCTTCACCAAACATTGATGGTGAGATCCATGTTCCAGCATATTGTTATGGTTTGTTCACACTCATAATATTGTATAATCCTTCATTATGTAAGTATTCCAGTTTACCCATTCTCCTGAAGACAGGCACTTGGTTAGTTTTCAGTTTTGGGTTATTTCAATGGTGCTGGTATATACATTCTCTCATGTGTTTTGTTGAACACATATATGCATTTCTGTTGGATATATACATACAGATACAATCACACACCACACCACAAATACCATACACACATGAAAAAGGAAGTAGCAACATCATTCCGGTATTTACATGCCCATGTATATATATATACACAAATGCATACATATGTACATAAAATAATGTGAATTATATTATATTTTTCTTTAATCTTTTTTCCAACTTTCCCATGTATTTTGTTACCAATCTATGTCAATATGTAATGAGTAATGTTCACCTTAACTAATAGTGGAGTGAAGTCACACTGGATGAATAAACTGAACGGCTTGTTATTACATTTTTGCTATTGGTAGCAGAATTCCTCATTCTATTGACTTGTTCATTTGAGAGTGAGATTTAAGGTAAATAACTGGAAGAATATATCCTGAGTTTTAAAGTAGTTTTACTACAATTGTTACTTCCCTGGTCCTGGCCACCAGTTAATGTTAGCAGACTTCTTAGTTCTTATCTGTCTCCTGGTACAAAATGGTGCTGTGTGTTTTTCATTTGTATGTCCCTGAATGATAAACCTGAGTCAGTTGAACACTGAGATTATTGCCTATTCAGGTTTTCCTGATTTCTTGGAGTTAATTTTAAAATTAGAGCCTAATAGGAGATAGAAGAAGTATTACAAATTAGTGAGGACACATTGGTATTTGCCAATTCCGGGATTATCTTTTTATTTATTTTTTATTTTATTCATTTATTTGATGAGAGAGAGAAGAGAGAGAGAGAGAGAGAGAGAGAGAGAGAGAGAGAGAGAGAGAGAGAGAGAGAGAGAGAATGGGTGCACCAGGGCCTCCAGCCACTGCAAACAAACTCCGGATACATGTGCCACCTTGTGCATCTGGTTTTTATGTGTGTACTGGGGAATTGAACTCAGGTCCTTCTGCTTTGCAGGCAAGCACTTTAACTGCTGAGCCATCTCTCCAGCCCTATCTTTTTATTTTTTGAGGCAGAGTCTCACTCTAGCCTAAAATGATCCTTCTACCTCAGTCTCCCCAGTGCCGGGATTAGAGTTGTGAGCCACCACAGCTGGCTTGGGTTTATTTTGTAACATCTTTGGTCGATTGAAGATCTTAAGGTTTTTAAGGTCAGACTTACTTGTTGGATCCCATGCTAGGCAAGCACTCTACTATTGAGCTATGTCCCCATCCTTTACAGATGTTTTTAAATTTAATTTTTGTGAGTTTTCAGTCATTACAGTATCAGAAAAATAATCTGAATTTTATTCTAAAATGTCCAGGTTTGTATATGGTGTGAAATAGGACGTTCATTTTAATTTTTCCATGCTTACACCCTGTAATCCAGCATCACTTTTTTAAAATATTTTATTTGTCTGTTTGCAAGCAGAGAGATACAGGTAGAGAGAGAGAGAGAGAGAGAGACAGAGAAAGAGAAAGAGAAAGAGAGAATGAATGGGCATGGCAGGGCCTCTAGCCACTTTGTGCATCTGGTATGGGTCCTGGGGAATTGAACCTGGGTCCTTAGGATCCGGAGGCATGCTCCTTTACCATTGAGCCATCTCTCCAGCCCCCAGCATCATTTATTGAATAATCTTTTCTCACTGGTTTGTAATGCTATCCATATTCTACATCCTTAAATTTCTTTCTAGGCCTATGTGTTCATCTTTGTTCCAATACCATTTCATTTAAATTACTATACTTAATTATTATGCTACATATATACATGATTATACAAATATGTACTAATAGATATTTTTCATTAAGATGATAACTACATGGATATTTATTATAGCAATAGGTACTCTAACTATGTCTTATGTGTGTGTCTGAGTGTGTCATTTCTTTTATCCAGATCTAGTATATTAATTGCCTGCTGATTCACTAATTCCTTTTTTTCATCTGTATCCCTTCTTTGCTTGCATTTCTGGTCATTTTCTCCCCTTATGATTCTCCTGACCAGACTGTACTCATGTTATTTGCATATAGTCAGCATTTTATTTCCCTCCACTTGCTTCCATTTGCAAATCATCTAATAAGAGTCAAATCCACTAATTCCACAGGAGCATGCTTCTCACCTTCATTAACCCTTACCAGTTACAGAACTACCTACTTATTGAACACTGAAAAATGAAGAAAATTTGCACTTGCAATATCTTTCAGACATGAAGACTAGACCTGAGAGTAAAGATTCAACTTCAGTTCAAGATTTTTCCAACAAAGAATCACACAAGGTCACAATAGTTGACAACTTGACAGGAAATAGTAACAATGATTCTGACTTGGAAACAGCTCTTGACTATGAAAATTGGTTAGAGAATCGGCAAGGAAATCAGGAGAGACACTTAAGAGAAATGCTCACCCACATAAATTCACTCTCTGTGGAAAAAGATTGTGAGCATGATATGTATTGGGAAAACCTTGGCCAGAAATCTCTCCTTATGACTCAAGACAAAGTTCCGAAAGGATCCTATACTTTTCATACACTTGGAAAAAGATTGAAGCAGAAATCAAGCTTAATGAAAAAGCAGAGAACCTGTAAAGAGAAAAAACCTCATAGATGTGATGATTGTGGTGAGCTCTTCACTTACCGTTCTGTGCTTATTCGACACCAGAGAGTCCATACTGGAGAGAAACCCTATACCTGCAAGGAATGTGGGAAAGCTTTTAGCCACAGAGCTAATTTAACTAAACACCAAAGAACTCATACTAGGATTCTCTTTCAGTGTAGCGAATGCAAGAAAACCTTCACAGAAAGTTCAGCTCTTACAATACATCAGAGAATTCACATTGGAGAGAGACCTTATGAATGTGGCGAGTGTGGAAAAGGTTTTAACCGAAGCACACATCTTGCACAGCATCAGTTAATTCACACTGGAGTGAAGCCTTATGAATGTAATGAATGTGATAAAGCTTTCATTCATTCCTCAGCACTCATTAAACATCAAAGAACCCATACGGGAGAGAAACCCTATAAATGTCAAGAGTGTGGGAAAGCCTTTAGCCATTGTTCATCTCTTACTAAGCATCAGAGAGTTCACACTGGAGAAAAGCCATATGAATGTAGTGAGTGTGGGAAATCATTCAGCCAGAGCACACACCTTGTTCAGCATCAGAGGATTCATACTGGAGAAAAGCCCTATGAGTGTAACGAATGTGGGAAAACCTTTAGCCGGAGTTCAAATTTTGCTAAACATCAAAGAATTCATATAGGAAAGAAACCCTACAAATGTAGCGAATGTGGAAAAGCCTTCATTCATTCATCAGCTCTTATTCAACACCAGAGAACTCATACTGGAGAGAAACCCTTTAGGTGTCATATCTGTGGGAAAAGCTTTAAGTGCAGTTCATCCCTCATCAGACATCAAAAAATTCACACTGAAGAGCAACCTTGAAAAATTACTGAATGTGAAGGAACGTAAGTTGGCTTTACCACTGTATTTAATACTTGTGTGATTAAATAGAAAGTCCATAATATGCCCTTGAGGACCAATTGTATATAAATCTAATTTCACTTGCTTAATACATAATTTTGAAGCAAGATAGAATATTCCTTGTGTCTGCTGAATTGATAAATTTGAAAGCTTCTAGCTGCAAATCTCAAAATGCTTATATTCAATGTTTCAAATACCCATTATCAAAAAAATTTTTGAATGTTTTATAAGTAGTAGAATTATAAACAGTGTGAAATCCAGTTCCCCTTACTCATGGTCATATTATAGCTTATTGTAGATTTTAATTTTGTAAGGAAATTTTATTCATTATACATGTTCTCATTTCTCTAGAGAGTAATTTCTTTCATATTAGCCATAAAAACTAAAAGCTGAGAGTTGAAAATTCCTTAGAGTTTCATCTCCTGCAAAGGGCAATATCTGACCTGATAGACATAATGAAAATGGATTTATAACAGGTTCTAAGTTGAGCTTAAATGAATTATATTGGTCATAGATTCAAATAACTGCTATCCTTCTGTTATACAGATTTCTTTTCCAGTTCCCTGAGACATAATTGGTCACAGTATCAACTGTACCTCTTCATCATTTCTCTTTTCCTATCCTTGGCATTGGATGAATCCTTGGCTAGCAGGGAAAGTTCATTTTTCTACGTTATTCAGATTTCTATGAATTATGCTTCATCACTTTTAGAAAAATCCCTAGGAATATTACAGATCAGAAAAATTGATAGGTTCGATGCATTATTTTACTTAGAGTCCCGGAAAAGGAGAAAACTGAAGCAGCTTGAGGCACCGTGGCATTCTTCCCTGTCAGGTATGGACAAAGCTCACAGGACAGTCCTCAAGTGCTTACCTGAGGACAAGCAACTTTCCTTCTCACAGCTCTGGTTTCATATTTGTCCACAGTTTTTATATGTTGGTTGTTCTTTATCCCAAACTTCTTAAAGTGGACAAGGTGTGAAACCACAATAACCTATTAGCATTAGTTACACGAGTGACCAAATACCAGTGATAGAATTGAAAGTACACACACACAAATGTTCAAACACATATTTACTATAATGCTGTAAGTGTCCATTTTTTTTTCATTATTCTCTATACCAAATTACAAGTTATGTGAAAGCTATAGAAAATTATCTATCCTTCCAGTTCATAGTCTTGCCCTCTCTATATATACCTGTTGTTTCTTAGAATTCCCTCTAAGTATTAGATCTTGAATGTTGTGACTGAAGAAAATCAGAGAGATGGCATATAAAGAAGTGATGGCAGTGGAGAGCACAATCATGAATGGTGAACGGATTTTTAATCCAGCAGTGATAGAAACATGAGAAACTAGGGTGAAAGGATCCTTCAGAAAGAGACTTCAGAATGAACTGAGAAACCCAGTAAAGGCAATGAATTCAGGTAGAAAGGAGTAAGGTCGGAGGTCAAGTTAGGAAAATGGCTGCCTCAAGAGAAGGAACTCAACTCTTTCATTGCCTTAGAATTAATAGAAAAGAGCAGAATTCAACAAACTAGGCTATGTCTAGGATCAAGTCTGGATAACAACTATTTCTATAAGTGACATTGGAACTTACCTACACTCATACAGGTACATATTATATGTCATGTGCTACATCCGGATTAGTAGCCAATGCAGAGTGTGTCTGCTACAAGCAGATCTCACAAGCTTCATGAGGAGCTTAGAAACAAGAGAAATGTGTCTTCTGGTCCAAATGCTAAACAGAATGGAAAAATTCAAATTTAGGTTTGGAAACAACTTTGTCTTAGAGATCAAGGGATCAGCAAATTTGGGGTCTGTTAATGGGCTGCTTCTGTGTTTATTGAAGGTACCTCTGTTCTTATGGGAGAGGGGGAAAACTCTAGTCTCTTCAGCCACTTCTAAACACACTGATCCCCTACAGGAAGACTCTACTCAGATCTAATCACCTCCCAAAGGTTAACTTCTATCATCAGAGTGGTAATGAAGTTCCAGCAATAGATGTGGAAGGACATATTTGGCCAATAGCAGATCATCCCCTAACCCCTGAAGTATTAGCTCTTGGGCTCCTTACTGAATATATTTTCTGGCCCCTGAGCTAAAGCAACCTTCTTAAAGGGTGAGGTAAAGAGATAAAACAAGTAAGAAATCAAACGAGATGGTAAAACTCCCCTTTACCTAGTACTCAAGCTGCTCTACTTAGCCTCTTGGGCCAGACTGGTAAGCAGATCAGGTGGATGAGCACACCAAGTGGGACTATTCAGCATGTTCTCTCTCTCTCTCTCTCTCTCTCTATATATATATATATATATATATATATATATATATATATATAATTTTTTGTTTTGTTTTGTTTTTGAAGGTAGGGTCTCACTCTAGCCAGGCTGACCTGGAATTCGCTATGTAGTCTCAGGGTGGCCTTGAACTCACAGCAATCTTCCTACCTCTGCCTCCTGAGTGCTGGGATTAAAGACATGGCTCCTCTCTTATTTTTGAGGTTACAAAATATTGAGAGAAGTGGAGTCAGAAAAAATAAAAGAAGTGATGTATCAAAGTATTCATAACCTTAGGATGTCATTGTATCACCAAGAAAATTTTGCAGTGATTAACTTTTTGAGTATCCCTCAAGTCTGTATGAAACAAAATTCACTCAGAAGCCAAAATTTGACTAATGAAGTAAGACAATGGCTTTTCAAAGTTGAGTTTAATTTCTTCTATGTCCACTTAGCAGTTATTTGACCTTGAAAAACTACTTTCTCTATGTAAGTAGTAAAATAAATGTTTATAAAAGACTTGGCACACATTAAGTAAATTTATAGACAACCCTATCCACCCATGCCTTTCCCACTTGCTCATGTGAGCACTCGTTGCTTTTATGCTATATTTATAATAGGTAGTGTTTATTGTGTCTTTTTAATATATACATATTTAATATGTATATATTAAAGCATCAGCCAGCAGAAATTACTTAGGAGTGAGTGTAGACCCCCCATCTTGTTTCCTGATTAGAGCTATGGCCTTCTTAGAAACAGGCTTCGACTTCTCTCTACTTTTGCTTCCATCCGTGCTATTCCTTTCCGTTTTCATAAAAATTTGGCTGTTTTCCTTCTGAATGTTATATAAGTGGGAGCTGTCTGCTGGTTCTAAAGACTCAAGTTTACAGTCTAATTGCAGCTTAAAGTGTGTTAGGGACTTGATCTGAGATAGTTTCATGAGGAACTCTTGCCCTTTGTGTTGCAGTATTCATCCGGAATTCAACCTAACAACCCATTTGTATTCCAATACAAATCTTGCCATTTTTCAATGATTTTTCATTTTAAAGTCTTTTGGAATCTATAAACTAAATTGACTGTCTAATGGTCCACTGTCAATAAAGATGTTTGTATATGTCAGAAACCTTTGTACTTTGCTTTTAAGGTTGTAATCTGAATATATGTTAAGAGATAAAGAAAGACCAAGCATAAATTTATCTGTATCATTCAGGAAACCAGTCACATTTATAATTGTTCATTTGGGCTTCACAACTGCTGGAGACATCAAATGGTGATACTCTTGACCAGTAGTTGAGAAAAGCAGTTTCTACAAACAAGGCTGAATCCTCAGACCTCATACAACACCACTCATTTAGAAGGAATAATGGGAAAAGGAGAGGAAAGCCTATATAAAAAGCATCACTGTGGGGCTAGAGAGATGGTTCGGTGGTTAAAGCACTTGCCTGTAAAACCTAACAACCTGGGTGTGATTTCAAGGTGCTCACATAAAACCAGATGCACAAAGTGGCACATGCTTCCGGAGTTTGTTGGAAGCCACTAGGCCCTGGCACACCCATTCTTTCTCTGTCTGTGTCTCTTGTTCTCTCTGCTTACAAATAAAGAAATGAATAATGTTTTTTTTAAAGCATCACTGTAACTGAGGAGATGGCTCAGCGGGTAAAAAGCACTTTCTGTGCAGCCATGAGGACCTGAGTTTGATCCCCAGAATCCTGTAAGAAGCCAAGCATGGCTGTACATGCCTGTAACCACAACACACTGAGGGAAATGAACACAGGAGGATTGGCTGGGGCTCTGATCAGCCAGTCTAACCAAAAAGAGGGAAGTCCCAGACTTAATGAGAGATTCTGTCTCATAGAAATAAGGCAGAAGAGTAATAGAAGAGGACATCCAGTGTCTTCCTCTGGCCTACGCACATGCACAGGGCATGTGTATCTGCACCTACATGTGCATACAACACACACCACACTACTACTACGCACACCAAAAAACATGTTAAAACTAGGCATGAGGGGCTGGAGAGATGGCACAATGGTTAAGGCACTTGCCTGCAAAGCCTAATGATCCGGGTTTGATACCTCAGTACCCACATAAAGCCAGATTTACAAAGTGGCGCATGCATCTGGAGTTTGTTTGCAGTGGTTAGAGGCCCTGGCATACCCATTCTCTCCCTCCGCCCCTCCTTGCAAATAAATAAAAATATTTTTAAAGGGCTGGGGAGATGGCTCAGCAGTTAAGGCCATTGCCTGTATAACCTAACAACCCAGGTTTGAGTCCCCAGTGCTGAAGGCCCTGGTGTGCCCATTCTCTCTGTCTCTTCTATCTCTGCTTAAAATAAATAAATAAAATTATTTTTTAAACTAGGTGTGAATTGTATTAAAAAGGGAATTTATTAGCTTACAGCAGTCTACCAATAGCAGTCTGCAAGCTTGAGAGTCAAGGAACCTGCTAGCTGCTCAATCCACGTGGCTGGAGGCCTCAGCAGTCCCAATCCAGCACTGAAGGCCTGAAGGCTTCCTGGGGAGGCGCTGGTCTTCAGTCCATGTTGCAAGGCTGAGGAAACTTGGTTCCAATGCTGATGAAGGAGAGCTGGACAGGATAGAGGCACGTACAAATGACCAGCAAGCAGCACCAGCAGCCAGGTAGGAGGACGGGGGCTCTTCTCAGAGCTTCCTTACATAAAGCCCACCTCCAAGGAGGCCACCCACTCTGGGGGAAGGACTTCCTCCTTCAGGCAATCCTTCCTGGAAGCAACCTCAGAGACCCACCCGAGAGGAATGTCTGTGGATTCCTCATCAGGTCAAGTTAACAGCACTTGACCATCAGGTAGGTGTTTCCTCTTCCTGAAGAGCTGAATGACCTTGGACATGCCTGGATCAGATACCTTGGAGCCCAGGGCTCATGGCCCTAGAGTCTCCCTGTGGGCAGGGTGGGTAGAATAGAGCTGGCACCAATACACAGCAACAGAGGCGAAGAAAGGTGGCCATGACTCCAGTGCCCTTCCTGTGTGCCTAGCCAGTGTCCCCTAAGTGGCCCTGTGGTTCACTGAGGCCATCTGGGTGGCTGAGCAGTATGGAGTCAGGATTCCTGGGATCAGGGTCAGTGTCTGGATTCTGGGGTGAGCTGGGTGGCAGGGGTGTGCGCTATTGTGGACCTTAGGAGGCATGGCCTTCACCAAGGGTGCCCTTTCCATAACTGCTCATATCCTGAGCCTGAAGCAAATTCTACCTGTTCTCCTGCTTCCTCGATGTTCCCTTTGGGAGTGATCTGGGGACCGTGGATGAAGGTGACTCTATGGATGAACCAGCAGGAGGAAAAGGTGGTCATACAGTTGGCCGTCCCTCCTCCTAACCAGGGGTGTCATGGCAAAGCTGAGCCAAAGAAAGCCTCAGACATCCAAGGAAGTCTGCAGTGACCTTGAAAGAGAGCAATCAGAGCCAGGCCCTTTGTTTTTCATTTCTTGGCCAAATAGATATTGTCAACCCCATAGGATTCATGCTGTGGGAAGCTTAGCTCGCTGTTAGAGGGAGCTTTTTCTCACCATGTCCTAGCATGGGTTATTACAGTCACATCTCATTAACTTAAAGGAGAAAGGAAAACCTCGAGTTACCATCTGAGGTGTACATGACGGGGCATTCAAATGCTTCAAATTAAGGTCCATGCAGGGCAGATTGTCCAATGTTACAAAATAGCCCATCTATCAATCGGGTTAAGGACCCACCTCATTACCACCCTTGGGGATTGGCCCCTCTGTCTCTCAAAGTCATAGAAAGAACCCCAGCTAAAAACTTGGGGCTATTCAGCCACAAGCTCACTAGAGCCTGCTCTCACTCTTGAGGTATATTCTATGTCTTTATTCTCACTTTTAATAAGTCTATATATTCACTACTACTACTCTGTGCTGTTACTGGTTTTCAGAGCAACAGAGCCTCTCTGCACTCCAGAAGAGTGTAGCTTGGGGGTTAGAGCACCAGACACTCGATGTTTAATTCCCCAAGCCACTGGCTTTCTTGTCTTATGACCTGCGAAGTGTAGACACAGAAGGGAGTTCAGAAAGATAAAACAGAAAGCAAATCAGAAAAGCTCCCAAGCTGGAAGGGGTCCCCAGTTGGTAATCCACCTGGTGACTTAAATGACCCTGAAATTAGACATCCAGTAAGGATGAACTTCACTGCTTATGTCTAAATGTATATGGAGGACCTTGATTGGTTCGTGGGTCAGGGAGAAGAGTGCAGCCTCAGGAAGAGCCTGTGGTGTAGGGGGAGCCCCTGAAAAATTAAGGCTGGAGAACTGTTGTGAGTACAGCTCCTAGTCTCCGCAGGGCACGTTAGCATCTGTGCTCTTCTGGGCCTGGGTCCCTAACTACCCACCAGTAAAAGACGACTTCCTTGTTCCACATCTGTCAGTGTTTTGTCCACACAAGAGCCTGGACATATGGTGGCAGGACACCTCAAGACCCCCTCCCAACATCTCTGTGCTGCCCCAGGCTGACACTGATGCCGTGTGGGGCTGGTACACAGAGAAACAGGGCTCTTCCTCAGCTGAGGGAGCAGGGCTGTGCTGGAGTTCTGCTTGACCAGCTGTGGGGAGTATGCTCTTGGGAAATTAAAATTATGAAACCAGGGCTGGAGAAATGGATCCGCGGCTAAGGCACAGCCAGCAAAGCCTAGCGGACCTGGGTTCAGTGACCCGAGTTCCCTTCAGTTCCCCAATAAAGCCAGATGCACAAAATGGCACATGCATCTGGAGTTCCTTTGCAGTGACTGGAGGCCCTGGTGTGCGTTCTCTCTCTCTCTCTCTCTCTCTCTCTCTCTCTCTCTCTCTCTCTCTCTCTCTCTCTCTCTCTCTCTCCTCTCCTCTCCTCTCCTCTCCTCTCCTCTCTCTGCTTGCAAATAAATAAAAATTTTTAAGCATTTAAGAACTGGAGAGATGGAAATGGCTCAGCAGTTAAGGCGCTGGCCTGCAAAGTCTAATGATCTGGGTTAAATTCCCCAGTAAAGCCAGATGCACAAAGTGGCAAATGCGCCTGGAGTTTGTGTGCAACAGCTGGAGGCCCTGGTACATCCATTCTCTCCCTCTCTCTCTCTCTCTCTCTCTCTCTCTCTCTCTCTCTCTCTCTCTCTCTCATAAATAGAAGTATTTTGAATTTCTTTTTAAAAAACTATGAAACTGAAGCAAAGGAAAAGGAGGCTCCAAGTCAAAGAACCAGGAATTATAAGGAAGGTACAATGAAGGTATAAAGAATGAAGGTATAGATAGATAATGAAGGTATGGATAATGAAGGTATAGGTAATGAAGGTATAGATAATAAAGGTATAGATAATGAAGGTTGTCATGGTATAATCCAGGTGTCCCCCACAAACAAATGAATGTGTTTTGGGTAATCGATCCTCAGCTGATGGCAGTTTGGATTTTACAACCTGATGGAGCTGTGTTGTTGGGGGTGGGCTTTTGGGGGTTATAAACCAGCTTCCCCTTGCCAATATTTGGCACACCTTCCTGCCACTATTTCCAGTGCTGTGGCAGAGGTGATGTCCACCCCTCTGCTCATGCCATCGTTTTCCCTGCCAGGATGGAGTCTCCCCTCAAGTCCATAAGCCAAATAAACCCATTCCTCCACAAGCCGTTTTTGTTTGGGTTCTTTCTACACAGCAACTAGAAAGCTGACCGCAACAGTTTTGGTACCAGGATGTGGGGTCTGTTGCTGCTGCTAGAACCCTGATCATGTGGCTTGGCCTTTTGGAAGTGATCTATAGAAGGAATGTGGAAGGGTTTGAAATCTCAGCCTAAGAGATGCCTCGCAGGGCTGTGAGTACAGCTTCATGGACCATTCTGGTCAGAATTGAAAGACCTGAATGAAATAAGAACAATGGACTGTGAGGTTTGGCTTATGAGGGTGAGAAAGAACTTTGTCAGGACTGTGCCAGAAGCACTTTGTGTGAGAGGCTTGCTGCATTCTGCCTGCCTGTGTCCTGGGAACCTGTGTAGGGTTGTTTTGCATAAAGATGGAGTGGTGTGAGCAGATGGAGATGGCACAGAAAGAAAGATCTCTGGATCAAAACTGCTGCCTGTTCACCTGCAATTGTTTGAGAGATGACACCCGTTGAGATTGGGCCAGCTGATCTGCATTGGAACAATAGGAAGAATGCAGACTCTTTGAAGTAAGGGGCCTGAATGCTCTGTTCCCCGCTGGATTAACAAATTGGTAGCCCACCTAGTTCTGTGGAGTATAACAAATGCAAGAAGAGAGGGTCATTAGATTTGCAACACAGTTTGTTTTTGAAAAATGGCCATCGGCGTGTTAAACAGGTGTGCTAGGTTGCCTGCATGGAAGCTAATGGAGCCATGAGAATGAACTGTGGGTTGCAATGGAGACCCAATAAAATGCCAGGACTATGGATGGGTGCCAAGGCGAGCTGCCAGCACAGGATGAAGTTTTCCCGGACTGTGAGTAGCCGAGCTGGAGGCGCGGAATTGAATCTCCAAGAGACTTGTTATTGGTTAGAATCATTGAACTTGGAGTAAGAGATTGATGGTGCCCTGCTTGTTTTAAATCTTGTATTGGTTTAGTCTGTTTTGTCTGTGCCTCATGTTTTGCAGTGTGAATGTTCTGTGCCATTACGGGTTTATTTTTGGTATTATGGCTCAGTTGAAAGCTGTGGGGACTTAAGAGTTGAGCTAAACACATTGTATTTATAGCATGTATGATTATTAGTTTGTGGGGGCCAGGGGCGGACTGTCATGGTTTGATCCAGGTATCCCCACAAACAAATGAATGTGTTCTGAATGCTCAATTCCCAGCTGATGGCAGTTCGGGAATTACAACCTCGCTGGAGCTGTGTTGTCGGGGTGGGTTTATGGGGATTATAAACCAGCTTCCCCTTGCCAGTGTTTGGCACACCTTCCTGCCGCTGTTTGCAGTGCTGTGGTGGAGGTGATGTCCACCCCTCTGCTCATGCCATCATTTTCCCTACCAGGATGGAGTCTCCCCTTGAGTCCTTAAGCCAAATAAACCCATTCCTCCACAAGCCACTTTTGTTTGGGTTCTTTCTGCGCAGCAACTAGGAAGCTGACTGCAACAACATTTAACATCAGATATGTTTGGTAATCATACAATCACTGTCCATAGAGTCACTCTTAATTTTATTTCATAGGAACATGTTCTTTTAGTATTAGTAGTAATAATAGTATTTGATGGAGACCAGTATTTGGGCAAATGCCTAACAGATGCCAAAGAGAAATGGCCAAGTGTAAATGAGGAAGTTCCCAAGAAGATGGAAAAATCCAGGTTACCCTGAACTTCATGTACAACCTACATTACTGT
>PVHP010035620.1:0-18344 GCA_004024765.1 Zapus hudsonius
AAGAGGCATGAAGGGACTTTCCTCTTCTTTCCCTTCTCCAACTTGTATTTTTCATGAAAATGATCTGAATTGGCAATTACTTATGCCATTAGATCTTTCCTCACTACAAAGCTCTATAATTTTCTAGAAATTACATGTTTGGAGACTAGCGTAGGCATACATGTGTTCAATGTCCTGGTCTGGGTCTGTGACAGAAACTTTGACACTTTCAATTCTGCCACCAGGGTGCAGATGTCGTTTGAGTGTGACAACAAAGTTGAAACACCATACTTAATTTCTTTTGGAAATGTCAAGGGGAATCCATGTAGCTTCCAAGTTGCATTGCAGGCTGAGAACTTCTTTGCCCCAAATGTCTTTAGCAAGACTTCTTTTTTCCTTTCTGTTTCTCACCCAGAAACATGCATAGTGAAAACTGATTCCTTAGATTCTGTTATACAATGTTGACTCTTTAATTTTGTTTTAATCATTTAAGTTAGATGTCAACTTAGAAGCCAAAATTTTCACGTTCTGATTTTAGTTGTGAAAATCAATTCCAGCATAAGCAGCCATGGAGTGATGTCTTTGCCACCTCGTCTGTTGGAGTGGATTCTTCCTGAAGATGACTTGGGGAGGGACCTGTGACTTCAGCATGTTAATGCACACATCCATGTGTTATGAAGACATGGTGCATATGGCGAAGAAGAGGGAAAACAGATTAAATTATTAAGACAAGTGCATTTTGAGTGTATTCTTTTCTCTCAAGTGTGAATCATTTTCCCTCTTACCAGTTCTGGGGGTAAAGAATGAAAGCGAAATTTTGGACTGGCTCACCTATTTCTTTTCTAGATGAACCTTTCTATCATAACACATCATTTTTTTTCTCTCC
Source organism: Zapus hudsonius (assembly GCA_004024765.1). Lineage (NCBI taxonomy): Eukaryota > Metazoa > Chordata > Mammalia > Rodentia > Dipodidae > Zapus > Zapus hudsonius. The sequence goes on from PVHP010035620.1 coordinate 866, forward strand.
TTCTCACAAGGCTCTGATCCTACTGAAGCACAGCTCTTGGCCTTATCATGGGAAGTTATTTCTAACCAGATTGGGATACTGCCTGTGAATTTGATTCACTTCTCAGCCCCTGCTTTTTTAAATTATTATTATTTGTATGGCCTCTAGGCTAATTCTGGGCATAAATTTTGATTCCTCTCCTTCCTTAAAGGTACCACGAGATGACCTAAATGCCAGTGGACCATGTAGCTGTTGATTCAGCATCCCCTTCGCAGCCCCAAGGTGAACAGACTGGTTGGAACTTGCATTCTCCCATGTATTCCGAATTGTTTGCCAAAGAGCAATATGGAGAAGCAAGGAGAACCACCTTCCGTGACTGCTATTGCAAACAGTGTATCCAAAAGCCAAAGTCATTCTATGTTGAATAGGAATACTAGGCTCTATACCTAGAGGCATCCATGATCTCTGTGCAGCAAGTCCTCATTAATTCTGAAAGATCTCATTAATCTCATGCTTCCTTGGGTGATTTTAAGAACATGATGGGATCAAGATCAGGGTAAAAATCAGATTTAATCATTATATAGATGAGAGATCAAATAACAGCATGAGAGTGTGGTGTTGCCTGGGGAGCTTGGTAAAGCAAAGGTTATTGATTATTGTCTCCACTCTCAGATGTTCTCACTTAGGTTCTGATGGTGCTCCATGCTGATGCTGCTTTTGGTGAATCCCACTATATAAGACCTTCCAGGATAGCACTTCCTTTTCATTCTATGCAGAATTTTAAGATGAAATTGTCTTGCTTGAGTAGGAATGGACTTCCATTCTCTAGAATGCTCTCATAGAAATTCCTGTGAGAATCTGTGATTTTGTGAAATAGAAAGGAAAGTGCTTAACACATCGTAGGTGTTGCATTTACCTTGTTTATGAGACAAAGTGCCTGACCCAAAGCAGCTTAGAGAAAGCTGCTGGGATATCACCTTCTTGCCACCGAGGGGGAAAACTGCAGCAGGAGAATGACCCAAACTAACACCAGCAAACTAAGGCTGGCAAACCTCAAGGTCGACTCCCAGCAACACACCACCAGCAGCAAGTCTCCACCTCCTGAACTGCCAACACTTGAGAAGCAAGCATTTAGAATGCATGAATTTATGGGGGATTTGATTCAATTTTTTGGGGGGGATTCAAACCACCACTGTAGGTGGCCAGTAAATGTGTGGAGAATGAATCTTGAGCAAGAAAGATGAGGAACAAAAAGACAGGCACAACTAAGTTGACCATTAATTTATGAATATAGAAAATATTTCTTAACTTACCAATATTGAAAGTAGCCTTTTGAATGAAGCTACTGTGGTAGTTTAGCACTCTTGGGTTTGGAAACAGATAAAGTCCAGGATTAAGGAAATTCGTGTGATGAGAAATAAGGACTGGACTTAGAAAGATATTGCAAAATCCACAGGCTCAGCTCTGAGACTATGTCTAGAATGAAAGTGGTATTGAGTTATTTGTATATCAGATTGCTGGTATTAGCTCTTCTGCTACTGCCCCATGTTAACTGCATCGATTCTGCACTTCTGAGCTTAGGTGTTGATTGGAAAGAAGCTGAAGTTTTGGCAGAGTGGCAGACTAAACACCAATATAAATCAGTGACTTGTAGTACTGAATGGACTAAACAAAATGCTGCATGAGCTGTCAAGAATGCCTGGTCTTATATTTTGCAGAGATAGCATAAAAGGAAGGAATACATATTAGCCAAACAGAGAGGGGAGTATGAACTAAAAGGAAAATTAGTCCCAATAATCCTTGATCCCTACGGTTTCTGGTGAACCTTAATGGCATTGAATTTTGCCTTAATGGTGAACCAACCACATGGGCGGGTCTAGACAAAACCTTCTCTTAGGGAGTTTGACAGGGTTCAAATTATACACTTAGAATCCCTAAGGATTGCATCAAGATGATTAAGATAAATGAGAAAAAGCTAAAAAAAGTTCAACAAAAATGAAAATTTGCCTTTGCTGTTGCATGAAAGGGAAAATAATATTCCCTGGGAATTAATAATTAATACCTAGCCCTTATGTGAGTTTGAGGTCAGAATTCATGCCACTTATCTAATCCAAATTAAAATTCAAGAAGGGAATTTATTTGATCGTTGTTCTTGATTAATAACAAGCTGTGTTTTCTTCCTTTGTCCAAAGAGAAACAACAGAAATCCATGTCTGAAAGTTCCAAAAGATTACATTGCAAAGAAAATAAAAAGCTTAATTAGATAGCAGGAAACTCATAAGGAAGCAAGGCAACATGAATAACAGATTGGGGAATAAAAGAAACTTAAGGCAGAATTAAACTCGTAGAGTCTTAAGTTACTGAAATGATCAAATGTTCAACTTAAAATAACTATATTAAATATATTTTAAAAATTGAAAGGAAGACTTTATGAGAAGTAGAAAAACTATAAAATGACCAAAATGATTGAAATGAAGTTTATAGAACTGAAAAATGTACTAACTGAAATTAAAAACTTGATGGATAGATTGATGTGGTGGTTTGTTTATAAAATGTCCCCATGGCCTCAGGTGTTTGTGATTAAGTTTTCTACTTAGTCCTCATTTTGGAGCATTTGGGAGGTGAATGCCTGCTGGAGAAAGTGTGTCAACAAGGGCAGATCTTGAGATAGAGTCCTTCTCTAAGGGGTGTTCAGAGCTAGCTTGAGCTCTTACTTCTGGTTCTCTCTTTCTCTGATGTGGATGTATTATGAAGTGAGCCAACTCCTTCCTCCATAATAAAACTTCCCCTGGCATCTCTAAGCCTGAAGTAAGACCCTTTCCTCCATAAGCTGGTTCTGGTCAGGTATTTGTCCAGCAACAAGAACATTACAATTAAAGCAGTAGACAAAGTCCAACAGGAATTAGATCTGGTATAATGACCTAGAGGAGATACAAACAGGAATAACCAACTGAGAAAGCAGATGAGAGAGACAAAGATAACGGGTGTGTAGGGTGGAATCAGAATGCCTAAAATATAGTTAATAAAGATACAGAGGTCATTACAGGAAGAATGGAAAATAGTCAAACATAGAAGTTGCATAATGAGTGAGGATTTTCTGTGTTACTTCACACATATCCTCATTAACCCAACAAGAATCAAGCAGGAGAATATTACACAGAACATCAAAGACAACAAAACGATCTTAAAAGCAGGCAGGGAGTAATGCACGTCATCTATAAAATATGGTATAAATTTAGACTTTTCAATAGCAGAAATAAAATAAAATGGAACAATACAGTCTATGTACTAAAAATAAATAACTCCACTTGGAGTTCAATATAAAGAAAATCTTCAATGAACATATTTGGACATATTAAACAACAATAATTCCCATTAGAGTCTATGCTAATGAGTAAACTTCAGGTACAAAGGAAACTGATCCTGGAGGGAAAATATAGAATAAATGAAGGAATTATAAACAAAGACACTGACAAGTGGATAAAACCAAGCAGATACTAATTGTATCAAAACTTCTGGGCTTGTTTTTTTATTTTGGATTAACGTGACCAAATGACTTAGAATTTGATAAGGTATAAGAGTTTAAATGGTCTAGATTCTTGTAATTCTTGGGAGGATGGTAACAATATTGTTTAACTTTGATAACTTACATATTTATTTTAAAATTTCTAGGGTAACCACAGAGAGCAAGTGTAAGAAAAAGAAAAGGGCTAGAGAGATGTCTCAGTGGTTAAAGGATCTGGTTTGCAAAGCCTGACAACCCGGGTTCAATTCCCCAGTACCCACATAAAGCCAGATGCACAAAGTGGCTCATAAGTCTGGAGTTTGGTTGTAGCAGCAGGAGGCCCTGGCATACCCATGCTCTCTCTCTCTCTCTCTCTCTCTCTCTCTCTCTCGCTCTCTCTCGCTCTCGCTCTCTCTCTCTCTCATAAGTAAATAAATACTTAAAAATGCCAACTCTTTTGTCACTGGAATGTTCTGAAATATATACCTTGATGTTGAAAACAGAAAATGAATGCAAGCAGAGCATGTAACATAGAAGTTTCAAAGGAATTAATGAGAGAGTGAGAATCTAGCTTTTTAAAAAAAGAAAGGTTAATTTTAAAAGAGAAGGAAAAAATAGAAATGTAATAGAAATATGTGAAAAGATCATATATATAGTGATCATTATAAATGGAAGTTAAATTCAGATTGGATTATAACATTAAGCTAAGTGCTCTTCATAAGAGATGTACTTAAAAGCCATTAGAACTTTGAAGTGTGTGCATGCACTGCTGTGATCATTGTACTTAGAAGGCTGAGGCAGGAGGATTGTGAGTTTGAGACCAGCCTGGGATATTCAGTGAAACTCTGTCTCAAGTAAACAAACAACAAAGACACTTAAGGAGACAGAAAAAATGAATGGAAAAGGTCCCCCTAAAGTTCTAAACAAAGTTTGAGATAACTGTGTAATTTCAGATAAGGGACAGGAGAAAGCCAGAGACTTTCAGGCAGTTGGGAAGGGACAGAAGCCAAAGAGGGAGCCAGGACATGCCATCCTGTGCATGCTGGCAACACTGAAATTTGTGTCTGATCCTGTCTCTCAGATGGCTGCCAGTGACAGACCCAGCAGGTACTTTCTGCTTCTTCCTCAGAGTGGTCTCCCTGGGTCACCTCCTGAGTTCATGAACCAACCATATGTTGGAGTCTCCTGGGGTCAGTCCATGAGCCAATCAGGTCTCTTTACACACTTGAGTCTGGTGATGCAGCTCACCCTAATTGGATGTCTGATCTTTATATTAGGTTACCCACATGGCCCAGCCTTTCCTTCTGCCCTGTGACCTGGCCTGAACATGCTGGTGCTTTGTCTCTCCTCCTGGCTCAGATGGGGAGAGCACTTTTCTCCTCCTGAGTATTTCTCAGCCCTCCTTCTATCTATAACATTTTGGGAGCTACCTTCTCGCTTTGATTACATGTATACTTTTTCTTTGATGTCTGAGTCCTTAGCTATTTCTTTATCCTCTCTGGTCTTTTGTTTGACAGGGATCTTTTGGTTCTCATTCTTTATCTTCCATGCGTGGGTATCTCTGTCTTCCCTTTTGTGCTGGATGAGGAGAATTCATCTCTGTCCAGTCTTTCAGCTAGTTTCTTCTCTGGATCTTAATTCTCCCTAATAGAAACCTCCTAATTCATGATTTCTCCCTAAATAAACTTAATAATTCTTATCTTTTCCCTCTCAGAGTCTGTTTTTTATAATTTTTTGTTGAAATAGACAAAGACCCAAAAGTTGAGGTTCAAATGTCCTCCCTGAACTCCAAAAATCTTGCATCGTAATCAATAAAAAGTGACTCATCACATGATTTAAAAAATCCGATTGTTAGACATTATATTTTTAAATTATTATATATTGTCCCAACTTATTCAACAGAGATAAGAACTTTATAAGATAAATGTAGATTCAAAGAGCAGGAATTAGTAAGTTCACATAAATTTGATAAGGAACACAGTGGAGCCCTCCAGCTTCAGAGCATGCTTGGTTTTCAGGACACATGAAGTATGCGTGAACATCCACCATGGATTGTGCAGGTCTTATCCAATTTCAGATGTCACTACTACACGGACCACCTCTTAAGGCCATCGTGTAACTGTGTTATAAAACAATAATACAGGCTACCCCAAAGAAACAAATTAAGAAACATGCTTGTACCGCAGTGTCTGAGGGACTGGTTCCAGGACCCCTGTGAATGTTGAAATCTGGGTATTTGCAAGCTCCTTATGGAAGATAGTGTAGTGTTTTGATATAAACTATACACATTAGCTAAGATGCTTTAAATCATCTCGTTAATGCATACATAATGTCATGTGAATACTATGTATAATAGTACTGTTTCAGGAATAATGACAATTAAGGGCATCTCTTCATGTTCAGTATAGATGCACTTTGATTGTTCTAATATTTTTAACCCATGGTTGGCTAAATCTGTGTATTCAGAACCCCCCAAAATGGAAGTCTGACAACATCTAAGTAAGTCGTATGTCAGAGAAGAAACCAGAAGATACCTTGGAATTGCATGAGAGTAGTTTATGTACCAAAATTATGAAGTATTGCTCACATCAATCTAGACCTATATACTTAGAAAATAAGAAAATCTCAAAATTGATGAATTTTTAGAAGAGCAGAAAAGTATACAAAGATCATAGAAGGAAACAATGATAATGAGAAGAACAAATAGAATGGAAAACAAATTATAATGGAAAAGATCCAAAATGCCAAGAGCTGATTATTTAGAATTACCGATGATGTCTTCTCAGAGCGCTGATGATGTATCTCAAAGTCAACATATGAGAACGGAAGACAGAACCCTTTTCATGCTCATGTTTTGGGTGTTTGTCCCCAGCTGGTGACGGTGCTATCAGATATTGGTTGCAATGACAAAAAAGTAACAAATGAGGAACAAATGAAGTGACAGAACTATGGGTGCTGCAGATAGGCAAAGCCAGCTCAAGGTTTCTCTTTCATGCAATAGCCCACGTGTTGCCTGGGGGATGTCATGACAGCCCGAAGGGAAGTTGCGGCTAGTTTACATGAGCGTCTAGGAATCTAGAAAACCTATAGTGTGAGGTGATGGGGAGGAATTCCAGAGAGGTTGCTGCAAAGTCAGAACACAAGGAAGAAATCAAGTTAGGTGCTTGGGAAATGAATGGAAAATTTGACTCCAAATGAATGGGTTTTAACAGGCTGCTGGTAGAAAATTCTATACATAATAGTTCAAGTTCAAGAGCTGCTAGTATGCACAACTTTACACTTAAACTTGCTGTTTCTGTTTATTGTGTAAGGATTTCTGTTTACGGAATTATGAGCCATGAGGCCAGCTTTAGGCCTCATCTCAGTCAGTCAGTCCTTTAATATACTCAACTGGTCACATATTCTGCATACTATCTTATTCACATGTACATGTACAGTAAGTTACCTAAGTTCTCTATCCTGGAGTTTCTGTTCCTGCCCACACTGTCAGCTGGCCCATAAGAGCAGATAGCATGAGGGCTCTTAGGAAGCCCGAGGGCATGATCTGGGTATGCATCCTTACCTGTAGAAGCAGGACACTTGGGCAGAAAGAAATGAACTATAAAATTAAATGCCTTTTCTTGGAGGTGACAACCATGTTCAAATTAGGGACTTAGAACAACGTCAAGGACGTTTTGTAAAATTGAGCAGGTTTTTTGTTTGTTTGGAGAGAGAGGGTTGTGTTCTGGCTAGTCTGCTGTTCTGTAAGTAGCCCAGATTGGCCACAAACTCCTCGTCCTGCCTTGACCTCCTAAGTGGGTAGGATTAAAGGCATGCCTCACCATGCCTGGCTTCAACAGGTTCCAGCTAGTCACAACTTCCAGATAATTAAAACTCTAGTACCTGACACTTACATTTAAGCTCTTTAAAAACTCTCAGATTGGGGCTGGAGATGGTTCAGCAGCTAAAGGTGCTTGCTTGCAAAGCCTGATGGACTGGGTTCAATCCCCCAGTACCCACATAAAAGCCTTGTGCAAAAAGGGGCAAATGTGTCTGAGATTCTTTTGCAGTGGCAGCGCCTTGGTGTGTGTCATGGTTTGATCCAGGTGACCCCCACAAACAAATGAATGTGTTCTGAATGATGGATCCTCAGCTGATGGCAGTTTGGATTTTACGACCTCATGGGAGCTGTGTTGTTGGGGGCGGGTTTATGGGGTTATAAACCAGCTCCCCCTTGCCAGTGTTTGGCACACCTTCCTGCCGCTGTTTGCAGTGCTGTGCAGAGGTGATGTCCACCCTCTGCTCGTGCCATCATTTTCCCTGCCAGGATGGAGTCTCCCCTCAAGTCCATAAGCCAAATAAACCCATTCCTGGGTTCTTTCTGCGCAGCAACTAGAAAGCTGACCACAACAATGTGCCCATACTCACTCTGTCTTATCTGTCTCTCTCACATAAAATATTTTAAAAAATAACTGTTAGATTGAAGACATCCTGTTAATGCATTTTAGTAAAGAAAGAATTTTAGTATCTCTTTCATTTATATAAGAAAGCTAATTAAAATATCTTCATCGATAGCTGGCTTTCTTTGTACCTAAAGCACAACAGGAATATTTCCAGTTATTTAGCAAAGGCGCTCTTGAATACACTTAGAAGGAAAGAAAAGTTACTTGTTTATACAGATTTTATTTTTGTAGAAATTTTTGTAGATTTTAAAATCATATAGTAAATGGTACCAAATGATCCAAAGATGTATAGAAGCTTTCAAGTCTGAGAAAATATCAAATATTATTTAATCCAGACAGGACATACATGTTTAGTTGCATTGACCACCTTTGTCATATGTACATTAAATATACATAAGGGTTGGTTATTTGTAATCACAAAACACTTTTTCAGAGTTCACTTGTACATTTCTCTTTACAGAAAAAAAATAAGATTTCAGTTTCCTTCATTTCCTCCTCTAATTCCTTTAAACGGCTACTTTGTCCCTTTCTGGCCTTCAGTAAAGCCAAATGGCTGTATTCTACTCCTTCTTCCCAAAAAGTTTTCTGGTGCTAAGATTTCTAGCACCTTGATGACTGGTAGGATGAGGCCATCACACGCCATCATTCAGGCAGTATATGTACCTCGACTTCCTAAAGATAGTACCAGTGCAAATGATATTAAAGCTAATCTGTTGTACTTAAAAACAGAGAATGATGAAAAGGAGCGAAGCTTGCCTCTTCTGTTGCTTCTGGAAGGATGGTGGGTTTGTTTCATAGCAGCCTGCCGAGTCACTCCTAGCTGGGACTTCCTTTACTAACTTCAAGCCTCCGTCTTAAAGCCTGCTTTCTATCTGTGACAGACATTGGATTTCACACGAGTCCACAGCCACCCAAATTTCTCCCTTCCCAGTGATGCTTCTCACTCATGATTTGGAGCCCTTGCTGTCGAGGTGGTTGACAGGAGTTCATGGATAAGCCATGCTGCTTCTGGGTATGAGCTGACCAGTTCTGGTCCTGAAGGACTTAGAGTAGGTGCTTCTCACAGTCAAGTTCCATGAGTGGAAACGATAAGCCCTGCCTTCAAGTGTCCCGACATGACTCAGCCTAAGATATGGTAGGTGGCTCCATGGAGACCCGTCATGGACCTTTACATTCTAGCAGATTGTGGGGCAGATTGTGCAGCACAGTGTGGCCTTTGCAGTCTCAGTTTTCTGTTTCTTCCCTACCACTTCTTTCCTTCTTTCCAGGGTTTAACAAAAAGACAAGGATCTGGAGTGTGCATTGATTGTGCAAAACAAACTAACCTTTACCTTGGGGCAATATACAGATTTTTTCATTTATTTCTCTTAACATCTTGCAGTCCTTGAGTGTGGGTATAAAGGAGAGCAGCCCTCATTTATAACAGTGATCATAAGAGATGTGGTGGCTTCTGTGTTTGAAATTCTAATGATTAGACGGCACTGTCATTTAGAGGTGAGGGCCCGAGGGCTAAGGAAGCCCTTCTAGGATCCTGGCTCAGGCTTACATTTTTTATGATAAGAGAGAAAGCAGGACTTCACTTCATCCCTCAACAGTCATGCAGTAAAAAGAGCAGTGATCTTGAACCTTAAGAATTGGATTAAGAGTCCAGCTCGAGTCTGTTAACTTTATTACTGTGAGAAAGTCACTTAACTGCACAGTAGCCTATTTTTTAAAATAGTGACAATAGCTTCATTCATGGGGTTGCGAGGTCACTGAGAGATAATTGACAGATGCATGCTTTGGCAAAGTATGACATCGGAGGACTTTTCTAGAGTCCTCTCCAGATCACCCAAGGCTTTCCAGAGCTCCAAAGACCTTATTTGAGAAGATAAGGAAGGTCAAAGAAGAAAGTCAAATGACTCTTGGTGTGGGGGTGAGCCTCTCATTCTGTGTTTCTCCCCTGGTGGATTGGTGGGTAAATATCTCCTTTCCCCGGGTTTAGCTTTTGCCTGCACATTCCTGGATCCTTCCTTACATGTGCTGGTGAGCAGTTTGTTCAGGAGACCCTTTCTTGTAGCTGGGGGTCTGTTGATCTTGGGCTCTACCCTCAGGGTCCAGTGCTCTTCAGTGTCTACCTTGAGGTAGATAAGCATTGATGTTCTAACTTATACCCTATACATTGTACATAATTATACAAGCTCCTGTGTTGCTCTGCAAGCATTTTGGGGGTGAATGTGTGAAATATGATTATGTGTGCAGGAGTATATAAGTGTGTGTGTGTTATTTATTTGTGGAAATTGTGAATCCTTTGAAATGTATATCACTCAATGCCCAGCCAATTCAGGACCCATAGTTAGGGGCTGCTAAGAAAATGTAACTTAGGTTCTCCAGTTTGCCTTAATTTGAGTTTTTTTTTTTCCAGGTCCCCAAAGACCTCACAGGATAGGTGCATTCTCTGAATTTGTTGGTGAGACTTGTTTGCAGGAGTTGTTAACAGAGCCTTTGCATGCTTAGGTACCTGCTTAAGGAAAATCAAGGCTGAATGAAAGCTTCCAGAGTGGGGTCCCTGGCCCATCTTGGAGCTGATCACAGATGCCTATCTCTAGATCTTTTGATAGGCACGGGGTCCTTCAGCACCTCAAATTGGATGCAGCTGCATATTGAATTAAATAGGTTCCCTCTACCAGGAGATGAGACCAGTTTCCTTGTTTTAGCGACTGACACTTTCACTAACAGGATGTTGTGCTTCAGGTGAGGAGAAATGGACACACATTGGCCTTTTCCTCTAAGGGAATTCTGACTTGCAGCTCTTCTTGGTGGTAGTGTGTCTTATGGCAACTTGTGCCATGGAGGCAGTATAGCTGGGAGCAGCTGAGCACATCTGGATTACTCAGGAGCTCTTCCAGACAGTGGGTCACTCACTGCTGGCTGAACACTCAAAAATGCTTCGTCTGTATGTGTGTTTATCGGTCAGTGGTTCTTGGAGTCAAGATCCATATAAATTATGCAGGATCCAGGTTCTGTCTCCATTATGCAAGGGATCTGCATTTTAGAAAGCAGAAAATCCAGGTGTCTTAATCCACATGTGACACTCTAGACAAAGTAGTTTTTTAAAAAGCTCCACACATGAACTTTAAATTGAACCTAGGTGTCATAACCATTGTTAAGGTGAAGGATTAGCAAAATTATTCATAATGGACCAGATAGTAAATATTTTACAATTCAATTACACTTCCTCAACCCTGCCATTGTGTTGCCAAAGCAGTCATTGATGATCCTAATAAAACTTTATTTTTTAAAATAAGTAGAAGGCCAAATTTGGCCCTTAGGCTATAATTTCCTTACTCTTGCTCTCAAATCTTTATGCTATGTGTTTATGTGTTTGTGAAATTAAATCCTGAGTCCCTTAGCACAGTGGCCTGACATGAAATAGACACTCCATTGATACCAAATTAAATTGAAGTCAGTGAGAAAGCCAGTGTTAGAAAAGGATAGAATTATGGATCAAAGATGTTTATGTAAAAAGTTTAAGATAATTTATATGAAATTTGATTTAACTTTGTTAAACTCACTAGTGAAACTTTTCAAATGAATTTATATTAAAGCCTGTATGTTCACTTGCCTCTGTGTATGCATGGGGGAGGGGGATAGGGAGAGAGAGAGATTAATTATGATCTTAACCAAAAGGCTGAGAAGTGATTTTGTATAAGTTTTATTTGCATGTGACTATAAAAATATGGAGCAATGAGTTAGCCTACTAATCAGTGTCTATTAAGTATGTTGTCAATTGACTGAATTGGCCGGTCCAGGAGTCAAACCCATGCATGGATAACCTCCTGCTAACTTGACACTAACCTTTATTCTCAAGGATGAGAATAAAGTAGCTAGAGGAAGTCTTGTCTTGGTAGACATGATAAGCCCATGCTAACAAATGCGTGTCTTAGAGCCACTGAACAAGAAGTGGGGGGCTCACAACTCCTGCATCATAGCCTTAGAAATGACGAAATGGTCAGAGGGATGAAAGAATGAATGTGATAGGCAGAGATGTTTAAAAGTAACCACAGGATACTTGGGAAAGTAGTGCAAAGAAGTCACTCTTGCAGAGAGGCCCATGGAAAAGCAGTCAGCGACTCATTTGCTCTTCTGTTTGGTCAACTGCCTCGGTCTCATCGTTAGCCCAAGCCTAACCAACTGAATGCATACAGAGCATTTTATTGGGAAGGGTTCAAGATAGAGTCTCGCTCTAGCCCAGGCTGACCTGGAATTCACTATGTAGACTCAGCGTGGCTTCAAACTCACAGTGATCCTCCTGCCTCTCCTATCCAAGTGCTGGAATTAAAGGCGTGCACCACAGCTGGCCAGAGCATCTTTTAAGCAAATAGGCAAGTACTTTTTAATTTCAATTTTTAAAATTTTATTTATAATCTATTTGCAAGGAGAGAGAGAGAGAGAGAGAGAGAGAGAGAGAGAGAGAGAGAGAGAGAGAGAGAGATGGAGGAAAGGGTTGGGGGAACAAACACAAGGGCCTCCAGCCACTGCAAATGAACTCCAGATACATGCACCATTTTGTGCATCTGGCTTTATGTGGGTGCTGGGAAATCTAACCTGGGCCATAAGGCTTTGTAAGCAAGGGCAGTTAACCACTGAGCCATCTCTCTTGCCCAGAACACCTTTATGCAAACTTCCTTTTCTTCTGGGGCAGAGGTTGGGAGTTCTAAATTCTGACATCCTTGATGTAGAAAGGTTTGATACCAGGTTCTTGGGCCTCATAGTCTTGAGTCCAGAGATATCTAGTTGGCAAAGACTGACTTTCTGAAGTTTGTTGTACTCATGTGGGTTTCAGAATGTCTTGATCTGGCTGCAGACTTTGTACAATGACAGCCAGCAGGCTCAGATAGATCCTTGGAAGAGTTTCCTTCTTCCAAGGACCTATATGAGGGCTTTAACATATAGATGTGAAGTATGTTATAGGAAAGCTATGTTTATGTCACTGGATATTATGGGATGGCAATGATCTGTTCTGAAGAGCTTCTTAAGACAAAAAGAAGCCCGTCTATGGCACAGCAACAGGGAGAGAATTTTCAAGTTTTATTGGAAAACTAGAATTTACTCAGAATAATTGAAACTGTTTCCCTTTCCTGAAGTGTGACATTCACACAGAATCTCTTACTATCCAGGACTCAGCAGGTAGAGGTGTGCCTTTCTGTGCTTCTATCCCTTGCTCATACATCTGCTAACGTGAGTCCTTTGGGAAATCTGCTCCTTCACTCATGTGCCCTATACTGTCTTTTCCTTTCCCTCCTCCACCCACCCCACCTCTTAGTGCTGAGGAGCAGCCTTCCTGCTATTAGCAAGATGTCTATTATAGTGTCATTAAAAAAGCCATAGTCAGTGCGAGGAATGACTCATGTCATGGAAGACTTAATAATTCACTGTAATAAAAGTATAAAGTTTTATGATAAACCACTCTCAGGGGAGTTAAATATAATCCTTAGCAGGTCACACACTGGCTACAAAGCTTACATTTGTAATGGTAATTTGAATTTACTACATAGCCTGTAGTTTTTAAGCGTTTGTGTGTCATTAGACCTTATAAATTGATTTATATGTTTCAACTTCAGTATAATTCTGCATAAAGGTACAATAAATTTTATGGATTGGAGATATGGCATCTAAAACATTTTAATAAAATTATTATTCTAAATTTATTTCAATGGCATTGATGAACAGCAGCAACCAAGATGCCAGGGTTCCAGAAGTGTCATCCACTGGATGAGGAGGGAATGGCAGATGTAGGGTGCTCCCTGCCTCCTTTGCCTTGTCAGCAAACAGGAACTTGGACTGTTCCGGAGAGGGTGCCCTGCGAGCGAACCAGAGCCCTGGGTGACACGCAAACAGCATTACAGCCCTTGGAGTGACTTTTCTACGATGTGGGGAAGTGAATGGGATTTTCTCTCTTTCCAAGGGGATACAGAGGCTTGGCCTAACAGCTTTCCCACTAAGAAGTGGAAACTGGTAATCCATACCTTAATTGATTTCTTTCTAATATCTGAAGGGAGACTTTTTTTTAAAGGCTAGAAGAGTAATGAAAGGAAAGGAACGAATAGCACAAAGAGATGAAGAAAGAGAAGGGCTGCAAGAACAGAGATCACTCATCCCTCGGGTGTGCAGGGCTGTCCCAGGTCCTAGCCCCTGCCTCTGCCTCACAACCTGGACTTTCGAGGGACGTGTCTGAGCCACATGCTTCCTTCCCTTTCACTATCAGAAGAATTAAGGTCAAATAAACTGGATTATGAAAAATGAAAACCGAAACCCACAAAAACAAAACCTTGTTTGTTTCATGGGCTGGGATCCAAGAGGAACAGATCCAAAGCCAGCTCCTGGAGGAGAGGAGGAACCAGGATCATTCTCTGTCTTCCCTGTTCACTTTTCTCATTGGGAATATTTCAGCCAGCTGGCCAGAATGCAGTTGTGACTAATTATATTTTCTTTCTGACTTTGCAGATTTGGGGGCCATTGCTCCCTGGCTTCCGTTCTGTGAAAACTTTATTTATATTTGGCAGCATGCTGGCAAATCAAGGAAAGTAATACCCGCTTTGGTAAATATATATATATATATATATATATATATATATATATATATATATATATATATTCACAATTGTATGTATACAGACAGAGAGACTTGTGTGATTTTTTTCCCCCATTTTCCTTTTCGAGGGCTACTTTCCCCAAACTGGCTTACTGTCATTGTAGAGTTCTAAGGCTCCTTTTGTCAACTCTGTGTCAAGGCTGGTCTACAGTAACACTCAGAGATCTAGCCTTCTTAGATGGGTGCCTCTCAAGGAATCCCTCACAACTCTTGCACAGTAGAAAACCTTTACCTTCTCCTTTGGGTTAACTTCCAGGGGCCCTCAGGACTCACTGGGTGGATGTGTCTCTGTTAAATGGCCCAGCCAGCTGGAGGTTGAGCTACAGTTTGCTGGAAATGTATTAAAAGTATCTTAGGAAATGGTTGTTACAAATGTTCTCACTCCTGGTATGTGTGGTGAAGACTAGACCCCCAACGTACAAGTGAGTGGAATGAACTTGTAATAAGAAACCCTCAGGGCATAGTCATGGCTTGTGGGGAAGAGGGTGAAGTCAAGAAACTAAAGGGAAAAAAATGCAAGTTCTCTAAACTTTCTGCCAAGACCCAAGCAGGTCTCACAGTGCAGAGACTGGGCAGTGTGAGGATCCTCCCTGGGACAATTTAGATCTGGGTCCATTTTTCAGGTAGCTGGGGTAGCATTCTCTGCCTCCTCCTCTCCCTTCACCTTGTGATAGTCCATGGCAATTTGAGCTGGTCACCTTGGCAGCCTAATGCATAGATGAATTTGGCAGTCACTTGTTTGATGTGATTTGTGCACTGGAAAACTTTCTCGTGGGCATGTCTAGTGTTTCTGGTGGGCATGGCCAGTATTTCTGGTGGGCATATGTAGTGTTTCTGGTGGGCATGGCCAGCATTCGACATTATGTCTCTCAAAGCAAGGACTCTTCTGAAATCTTTATTCAAAGTGCAAATGGCTCAGAGAGAGTTCATAGAAATTTCTCAGTCATTAACAGCATGGTGAGAATGTACATCATCAGATTCTCAGAGATGAACAATCAGGACCCAGATAGTGAGACACAGAACAAAGGATTTTTAATGGATGAGACTATTGGAGTTTCTTATGAAAAGTAAGGGAGGATTAAGGAAATCCAAATGTTCAGTCCTCCTTGCCACCACCTCACGTTGGTCTGTCTAACTCTTTAGAGAGCCCCAGAGCACTCCTCTCTGCTCTCCAGTTCTGACTCCAAAGCCTATAGTTCACTGAGTGGCAATAGTTGTCAGACAAAACCAAGTCCATGTGGGAAAGCTGAACTTCATCTCCAGGGAAGCTCTTGACTTCTCAAGTCCATTCTGCTGAGTCTGTTTGATTCTAAGTCCCCACTTACTAAACCATATGTAAATATATTATTATATTACTTATATTACTTATATTATATATAAGTTATATGTTTTATTAATATATTATAATATTTATATATTAAATTTTATATATATATATATATATATATATATATATATATATATATATATATATATATATATATGTCCTCACTTAAGACCTTGAACAATTTTGGATCTAGAATTTCATTTCAATAGAATCCCCAGGCATAAGGGCAACAAGGATGGTTTGTTTATTCCAAAGGTTATTTGTAACTAGGTATACCTCAGCTGTGCAAAATGGGACCACTGACTTTTGATCCCCCCATGCATGATGGAGCAGGTTTATGGGGGAGTACTGCTTGAACCCCAGTTGAGTCCATGAAGAGTCAAGGTCAGACATGTGATGCAGAGGCAGCCAGCGCATTCTGAGAAGGAAGTGCTACTGGAGAAAATCCAGTCTGTGCTCCTGGCTGGGCAGCTTTAAGCCAGAGGCAGAGTGCTGGAGTGGAGAGGCAAGGTCAGAAAACAGAGTTAGGGAGCTCAGAGCCTGGAGAGCACTTGGAGGGGCTGACTGCTTCTGCGAGCAGATTGACTTAAAGCAGAGAGGGGCTCTACGCAGACCTCATGCAGGTCACCTAGTCTTGACCACAAATCTTTGTTTCTGTCCTTTCTTTCCACTCCCATCCTACCCTTACCACTCTCCTGCCAGAAGCCTATCTGAGCCACCTTTATTCCCTCTAAGATGTATGAGTCACTCTTTCCAACACTCAGAAAACTCCAGTGGCTTTTACAGGACATTATTTACATCACCAGGATACTTTTTCCTTTTTTTCTTTCCTTGCCTTCTTTCTTTTTCCCCTCCCCTCTCCCTTCTTCCCTCCCTCCTTCCTTTCATTCTTTATCTATTCTGAAATCAGTTTTATCTCAAAACATTTGCAGATAATCATCAGACCCTCCAGTCAAGATACAAACGGATGGCATTTTTTAGAGTTGCCTCTTTTTAGAAAGTCTGTAATAGCTTAATTATTCCATGTTATTTTACTGAAAGTATTATGTCATGTTTTCTTATTTTTCCGCACTCCTTTGTAGGCATGCATGCAGGTCTACAATGTGTAACATCAGAACATGCGTGGAGGAAGGTATATGACCCTCTAGGCCTACAAAATCCCCCAGTTGGAGCTATTAGCCACTTACATGCACAATTAACCAGCTGATTCTTAGATTGAAGGCTGAGGAAGCTAATTACAGGTGCAAAAATTGCATCCAGATAAAAGGAGGTTGATCTGGACATTTAATCTTTAAACCTTCTTCTTCGGGGTGACTAGGTAGTGTTGTCGTGTGTGTGTGTGTGTGTGTGTGTGTGTGTGTGTGTGTGTGTGTGTGTGTGTGTGTGTTTATCTGATGTTGACCCACTTACTTGGTTTGGTTTGATATTTTTCAGAATTGTTAATGGTAATGGAATCTTCTTCTTATGCCATAAATAGCTTCTTTTAAATATTACTCCATTCACGTTCTGCCAGAAAGATCTGTGGTAGGCTCTTTCTCTCTGAGTAGTCAATGTTCTCTTAAACCTAGAAATGATCTATTGAAAAATGTGGG
>PVHP010035621.1:0-18385 GCA_004024765.1 Zapus hudsonius
GCGGAAAGGTATGTAGACAATAGCCCTGTTGTCCTACACAGCCTTTGCACTCCTGGGACTGTCTAGTCCATTGCACATGGGAAGGTGTGTAGACAATTGTCACATGTAATACATCCTTGATCGGTCAACACATCATGAGGTGGGGACCAGATTGGATAAAAACTTGTGGCCTGGCATAGTGCTATTATTCTGGGTATGAGATGCTGTTGCCAACATAAACAAAAAGGGGGAACTGCAGGGAGCCGGGACAATCGCCATTACAAGATGGCACCCACTTCCTTGCAACTAAGTGGTAAACAACTCCATATTAGGCAATGCTTTGGTGAGAGACACGCCTCTGGCTTTGCGCATGCGCGGATTATGTATTGGTCCCTAGCCAATCCCGTGGCGCCTGGTGATGGCGAGCTGGCGTCAGCCAATCATGGGGCGACCCATGTCCCTGCTCCCTATATAAGCAACTGACTCCTAGTGCTTGGGGCCCCTCGCTTCCTGCTCTCCCTTCAATCAAAAGGCTCTCCAATAAAGTGTGATTTGAGAAGAATCCTCGAGTGGTGGTTATTCTTCCTCGCTGGTCGAGGAGCTCGACGCAACTGAAAACAACCAAAATAGGAGATCAATGTTGCATAATTACAAAACAAATGTAATTTACATTGTCTTAGAAGAGTAACTATACTTAAGGCTTTCTTCTAGAAAGTGGCTCAGCAGTTAAAATCACTTACTTGCAAAGCCTGATGACCTGGGTTTGATTCTCCAATGCACAAAGTGGCATGATGTCTGGAGTTCATTTACAGGGACTGGAGGCCCTACCATGCCCATTCTCATGGTTTTTTTTTTTTTTTTTTTTTTTTTTTGCTTTCAAGTCAATAAATAAAAATTTTTAGAGCCGGGCGTGGTGTTACACGCCTTTAATCCCAGCACTCAGGAGGCAGAGGTAGGAGGATCTCTGGAGTTCAAGGCCACCCTGAAACTACATAGTGAATTCCGGGTCAGCCTGGGCTATAAACCCTACCTAGGTATAAACCCTACTACCTAGAAAAACAAAACCAATAAACAAACAAACAAAAAACTAGCCATTTTTTATGTTTTTTCTTTTCTGTTCCAAGGACAGATGTAGGAGATCTCTAGCCAAAGCACAGTGATTCTTTTGCAAGCTCAGCTGGTCTATGTCCTCCAGGTAGGTAGGTTCTGTGTCAGCTTCCCTAACTGTATTTTGATGTCCTCTCTTCAGCCTTCCTTTGTTCCCGCCCATCTCTCCCCTTCCTTGGCTGTCAAGTGACAACTGTCTACTATTTTCTCTCTCTGTTTTTTTTAGTTTTTCAAGGTAAGGTCTTGCTCTAGCCTAGGCTGACCTTGAATTCCTTATATAGTCTCAGGGTGGCCTCAAACTCACAGCTTTCCTTCTACCTCTGCTTCCTGAGTACTGGGATTAAAGGCATAAACCACCAATCCTGGCAAATGACAACTATTCTATACTAATATGGAAATCAATTTCAGCTTCCACATATAAGGGACAGCATGCAATATTTGTCTTTCTGTGCCTGGTGTATTTCACTTAGATGAAGCCCTCCCACTCTCTCCATGAACATGTAATTCTTTGGTGATTCCTTCATAGGATCTGTGCTGGTTTGAATCAGATGTCCCCCATAAACTCATGTGTGCTGAGTGCTTGGTCCCCAGCTGGTGGCTCTTTGGAAGGTGGAGCTTTGGTGGAGGAGGTGTGTTGCTGGAGGTGGGCTCAGGGGTGTTATAGTGAGCTCTCTCTTCCTAGAGTTCAGCTCACTCTCTTGCTGCTGTTCTCCACCTGATGTGGAGAGGTGATGTCCAGCTTCTGCTCATGCCTTGCTTTTCTCCGCAATCATGGAGCCTCCTCTCAGACTGTTAGCCAAAATAAACCCCCTTCTCCCACCAGCTGCTTTTAGTTGGGTTCTTTATCCCAGCAACAAAAAAGGCACTACAACAGGATCATAATGCCATTTTTTTTTGGTATTTTTTGACGCAGGGTCTCACTCTAGCCTAGGCTGACCTGTAGCCCAGGCTATCCTCAGACTCATGGTGATCCTCCTTCAGTAGCTTCCTGAGTGCTGGGGTTAAAGGCATGCACCACAAGCAGTTTATGTTTTATATGGAACTCTAGTAGATTCCATTTTAAAAAATCGTCATTTAACACTGACAACATGGCTTTTACCTATAAAGCCTGTCTACCCATTTTATATATTTCCCAGTAAAGCCAAGTGCACATAGTGGCCCATACGTTTGCAGTGGCAAGAGGCCCTGGCATGTTCTCTCTCTCTCTCTCTCTCTCTCTCTCAAATAATTTTTTGTGGTGCTGAGGACTGAATAAATCCCCAACCCCTCAAATAAAATTTTAAAAGAGTTTTTAAAAAAATCATTTTTGAGGCCAGCCTGAGACTTCTTTAGCCCAGGCTAGAGTGAGACCCTACCTCAAAAAACAGCATCAAAAAGAAAAAAAGCCTCATTTAAATGTGGATGAATAAATACAATTTAAATATATAGTTTGGTTGGTAGAGGGCTTGACTAACATACATGAAGTTTCACTTTCATCCTTAGCACCATGTAAAACCTGCTGTGGTAATATACACCTGTACCCATAATCCCTGGACTTGAGAGGTAGAGGCAGGAGGCTCAGAAGTTCAAAGCTGGCCTGGGCTACAAGAGACATTGTCTCTCAAAAACAAACAGGCTGGATGTGGTGGGGCCCACCTTTGATTCTAGCACTGAGCAGACAGGTAGAAGGAGCACTGTGAATTTGAGACCAGCCTGGGACTAGAGTGAGTTCCAGGGCAGCTTGGACTAGGGTGAGACCCTAACCAACCAAGCAAACAAACAAAAACCCAGACATAAAGTAAAATAACACAAGGACTAGATGAGTTATTTTCTTTACCTTTTGGAAGAAAATAGCTTGATCTCATTGTCAAATAGTGTGTGAACAGGGTGAATATTAAGGAGTTACTCAGTATGCTGGGCCATGCCTATAATTACTTCAGAATAGCTTTATTCAGATTTTTAGGCAGTATTCTACTGATTGATTATCATAAAATTTAAAGTACTGTTTTTTTCCCTTTTGTAAAGTTATACACAATGGCACATTTAGGATTAACTAGCATCTAAAGGAAAAAAATGATAACCAGGAAGCATTTAGTTTTAATTTTCATAATTTTTCTATTTAAATCAAAAGCACCCTTTAAAAGCCCCTAAATCAGCCTTTTATAAATAAAGTAAATCATCTTGTAATGCATTCCTTGATGATGGCTTATGTTGTTTTTCTAAAGAAAGAGTTTAATTAAGATTTGATTTTCTTCTGTTCTGCATTTTGTTTATTCATCACTGAATCAAATGTAGGTCATCAATGTCACTGATAGATCTTGGCTTTTTGGGTCACTGATGACGACTGCAGTGTTCAGGAAAGGAAGCTTATTATTTATCTTTTGAGTATGGTTAGAACATAAATGAGCTGCCTCTGACCTCAGAGGATGCTTCTGCCATTGGAGAAGAACATTTCTGGTTAGTGGCTACTGTTGACAGTTTGTGAAAATCACAGATCTACAAATAACTCATGAATAATTTGTACACAGTACTCGAATGGGTGTTTAATAAATATGCATTAAAAATCTAATTACAGTAATGAAGTTTACAGTGGAAATTTTAATCCAGTCCTTTAGAAATATTGAATGTCTTTTCCTGATTGTGCATTTTTCTAACAGCAGTTGGGTAAACACCCGAAATCTAAATTCCTTATATAGTTTTGATTTCATTTGATTTAAGCATGTGTTCTTTTCTGACAACAATCTTCTTTCTCTTTGTTAAGAAGTGAAGCTTCTTTATTCCATAACTATTATTTTGGAGATGTTTTGATCAGTTCTGTCTTAGGATGAATGAACATATGTGATGCCAGATGACTCCTAAAGCATGAGCTGGGAAGGGCACATTGTGGTTTTGGTTTCATTCTGGATTAGTTATAATTTCATATTTCTATGTGCCAATCTATGGAATGGGATTCATTATTCTAACTATATCTTCCTGGCAGCTCATTTTGTGAGGCTCAAATAGCTATTATGTGAGATGGTCCTTTGAAAATGGTAGGCAATGTTACATAAATATAGAGCGATGCCAGGAATAATTGCAATATTTACTGAAATGCCAGAGGCAGTAGATTCCAGTCAGTAAGTCCAAGTAGGATAAAGTTCAAGCTCCATACCATTTCAAAAGCCATTTTCTTTTCCTTTTTTTTCTTTTTTTTTAAATTTTTTTTTATTTTCATTTTTTATTGTATGGGTTTTCCAGGCGGGGTCTCTCGCTAGCCCAGACTGGCCTGGAATTCACTATGTAGTCTCAGGCTGGCCTCACACTCACATTCTCCTACCTTGGCCTTCGGAGTGCTGGGATTACAGGCATGAGCCATTGTGCCCGGCACAAAAGCCATTTTAATTCTAGAACTGCTTTATTAATAGTGACAAAAGGATCTGATTTTGGTGTCCTGAACTCTAGAAAGTGGAGTTTTAATTCTATTCTCTCCTCCTCTTCCTCTTCCTCTCCATCCTTCCCTCTGTCTCTCTTGCTCCAGGGTCTCACATCTCACTTTAGCCCAGGAGGGCCTGAAACTCACTAGGTAGACCAGGCTAAGTCAATCAGGCTTGCCTGGAACTAGAGATGACCCTCTTCTCTTGGTCTTCCTAGTGCTGGTATTACAGATGTGTGTCACCAAGCCTGGCTCAGTTTTTCTAAGACTGTGCAAAGAATCTCTGTAGATAACCCAAAATAATTCTTTTTGAGACAGGGTCTTACAATGTGTGATGGTTTGAATCAGAGGTGCCCCTAAACTCATGTGTTCTGAATGCTTGGTCCTCAGCTGGTGCCAGTTTGGGAGGTTCACCTTACTGGAGGAGGTGTGTTGCTGGGGCGGGTTTAGGGGTGTTATATCTAACTCATTCTTTCTGGAGTTCAGCTCACTCTCCTGCTGCTGTTTTCCCCCTGCTGTGGCAGAGGCGATGTCTATCCTCTGCTCATGTCATACTTTCTCCTGCCATCATGGGGCACCCCTTGAGACTGTGAGCCAAAATAAAACCCTTTCTTCCCATCAGCAGCTTTTGGTCTGGTGCTTTGTGTCCGCCAAGAGGAGGTCATTGCAGC
The DNA here is from genome assembly GCA_004024765.1 of Zapus hudsonius. Classification (NCBI taxonomy): domain Eukaryota; kingdom Metazoa; phylum Chordata; class Mammalia; order Rodentia; family Dipodidae; genus Zapus; species Zapus hudsonius. The sequence continues at coordinate 5,149 of PVHP010035621.1, forward strand.
TCTGTGTTTCCTCGTCTGGTCTGATACTTGCTGTGTAGCCCAGGCTGGCCTCAAACTCATGGCAGTCTTCCTACCTCAGCCTCTGAAGTGCTGGAATTATAAGCATTTGTCCCCACTCTTGGCTCTAAGAAAGAGAAAGAATGATAGGCCATTTGTGTGTCCAGTGGCTCTGATTGTGCACCCTGAGCCACTACCCTTTACCAGGTCATTGGGATCCTGTTTTATATGACTGGTGGTTTGGTCAGTTTATTTCACTGAACATTGTTATTTGTGAGATGCATCAGCTTTTTAAAAAATGGTGTCGCTGAGTTGGAGAGATGGCTGAGTGGTTAAGGCACTTGCCTGCAATGCCTCAGGACCCGGTTTGAATTTCCAGTGCCCACATAAAGCCAGATGCACAAAGTAGCTCATGTATCAGTGGATTTGCAGTGGCTGGAGGCCCTGGTCTACCCATTCTCTATCTGTCTCTCTTCTATCTCTCTGCTTGCAAACAAATAAATAAAATATTTTTTTTAAATAATGTGTAGTCGTAGTTCATTCTCTAAATACATGACTGTGGCTTTTTGTTTTTTTTTTTTTTTTTTCAAAGTAGGGTCTCGAGCCAGGCGTGGTAGCGCACGCCTTTAATTCCAGCACTCGGGAGGCAGAGGTAGGAGGATTGCCGTGAGTTCAAGGCCACCCTGAGACTACATAGTGAATTCCAGGTCAGCCTGGACTAGAGCGAGACTCTACCTCAAAAAATGGGAAAAAAAAAAAAGCAGGGTCTCACTCTATCCCAGGCTGACCTGGAATTTCTATGTAGTCTCAGGCTGGCCTTGAACTCATGGTATTTATCCTGCCTCTGTCTTCTTTATGCTGGGGTTGTAAACATGTACCATTAAGTTTAGCTTTTAAAAAATTTATTTACTGCCGGGCGTGGTGGCGCACGCCTTTAATCCCAGCACTTGGGAGGCAGAGGTAGGAGGATTGCCGTGAGTTCAAGGCCACCCTGAGAATACATAGTGAATTCCAGGTCAGCCTGGACTAGAGCGAGACCCTACCTCGAAAAACCAAAAAAAAAAAAAAAAAATTTATTTACTTATGAGAGAAGGGAGAGAGAGAGAGAGAGAGAGAGAGAGAGAGAGAGAGAGAGAGAGAGAGAGAGAGAATGAGAATATGGGTTGCACTAGGGCTTCCTGCAAATAAACTCCAGATATATGTGCCACTTTATGCATCTGGCTTTTACATGGGTATGGGGAATTGAACATGGGTCAGTTGGCTTTACAAACAGTGCCTTTAACCACTGAGCCATCTCTCCAGCCCACTAGTAGACGCTTACCAGATGTTGTAGTGGACAAATACCACCCATCTTTCAGCTCGTTGACATTCTCATGTGATGTCATTGGGCTGTGCCTTCAGGTTGATGGCCTTGCCAGACAGGGTTTTTACAAAGATTCACATTGAACTTGTGATCTTCCTGCCTCAGCCTCCTGAGGACTGGGCTGACTGGTGTACACTGCCACTCTTGACTTGCCCAAATTATTTTGTCATTAGCATGTTGAAATTTCAGTTCATGTATCTGTACCAGTAATTACTGTTAGTAAAAAAAAAAAAAACTTTTTAAAAATGTTTTTTCGAGGCAAGGTCTCGCTCTAGCCCAGGCTGACCTGGAATTCACTCTGTAGTCTCAGGTTGGCCTCGAACTCAGGGCAGTCCTCCTACCTCTGCCTCCCGAGTGCTGGGATTAAAGGCGTGTACCACCACGCCTGGCTTTTAAAAAAAAACTTTTTATTGATAGCTTCCATAATTAAAGACAATAAACCATTATGATTTCCTTCTACTCTCCCCTCATAACTCTCCCCCCTCTCAATTAGTGTTTGTTTTGTTTTGGTGTCATCATCTTTTCCTCCATTATGTGTAGGGATTATCAGGCACTGTGCAGACATGAATATCAAGGCCAATTTGTGTCTGGAAGTTTGCATCATAAGCAGTCCTCCCTTCCTTTAGCTCTTACAATCTTGCCACTATCTCTTCCACAATAGACCCTCAGCCTCAGGAAGTGTGACAGAGATGTCCCAGTGCTGAACACTCCACTGTCATTTCTTCTCAGCACTATGGTGTCTTCTGAGTTATCCCAGTGGTCACCACCATCTGAAAAAGAGAATCTTCTCTAGCCAAAAGCGAGAGTAGCATGGGTATGCTCATTTTTTAAAAAGTTCTTGTAAGGTAGTTTGGTGGACATAATGTATGTATTTAGCCAGACAACAGCAGATATTACTCACCAGGACTCATGACCAGGTCTTCAGAACCAGGCATGCATTCCCTCCTATGGAGTGGGCCTCCAGTCCAATTAGAGAGCAATTCTTTTCCCCATAACAGATGTGCCACTATTGCACCAGTTGGCACATTTGGCCTGGCTGACCAGTCTTAAGACTTGCAAGGTCCACTGATGTTCATCACCAATGATGACTTCTCTCTCCCATAGGGCTGCAGGAAGCCGTAGCTTTTTCCAGCTTTCTGTCAGATGATTAACAGGAGGTTTCCCAGCTCAGCTCCAGCTTGATTTCTCAGTGACCTGCAGCTCAAGCCTGTGTGGTCTTCAGCAATAGGGTCTGTCATGGTTTGATCCAGGTGTCCCCCACAAACAAATGCATGTGTTCTGATAGATCGATACTCAGCTGATGGCAATTCAGGAATTAGAACCTCAGTAGAGTGGTGTTGTTGGGGCGGGCTTATAGGGGTTATAAACCAGCTTCCCCTTGCCAGTATTTGGCGCACCCTCCTGCCACTGTTTGCAGTGCTGTGGCAGAGGTGATGTCCAGCCCTCTGCTCATGCCATCGTTTTCCCTGCCAGGATGGAGTCTCCCCTTGAGTCCATAAGCCAAATAAACCCATTCCTCTACATGCCATTTTTGTTTGGGTTCTTCCTGCGCAGCAACTAGAATGTTGACCGCAACAGGGTCTTACTATCTCATTCTGGTGGGCAACCAAGAGTCTTGGCAATGGACTGTAATGTTTTGGGGGCCCTCAGGAACCTTCCTGGCAACAACTCAATGGAAGGTATCCCATTTCTGGCACTGAAATTTTTCTTTTTAATTTTATCACTCACACAATGTGGTGGCTGAGTGATTAACATGATTGACTGTTAATTTTGGTCACTCTAGTAAATGTGTACTGTTATCTTTATTTTTTAAATTAAAAACTATTTTATTTATTTGAAAAAGAGAAAGAGGCAGAGAGAGAGAGAGAGAGAGAGAGAGAGAGAGAGAGAGAGAGAGAAAGAGAGAGATAATGGGCACATCAGGGCCTCCAGCCACTGCAAACCAATTCCAGATGCATGGGCCACTTTGTGCATCTGGGGAATTAAACCTGGGTCCTTAGGCTTTGTAGGCAAGCGCCTCAACTGCTGAGTCATCTCTCCAGTCCCTAAAATATATTTTTTGTTTTATTTTATTTTATTTTTTTGGTTTTTCGAGGTAGGGTCTCACTCTAGCCCAGGCTGGCCTGGAATTTACTATGGAGTCTCAGGGTGACCTTGAACTCACGGCAATCCTCCTACCTGTGCCTCCTGAGTGCTGGGATTAAAGGCATGCACCACCATGCCCTGTAGATATATACATTTTTTTTCCAAGGTAAGGTCTCCCTCTAGCCCAGGCTCACCTGGCACTCGGTCTGTTATCTCAGGCTGGACATGAACTCACAGTGATCCTCTTATCTCTGCCTCCAAGTGCTGGAATTAAAGGCGTGGGCCACCACCACTGGTTATGTTTTTTTTTTTTTTTAATATTATAGACATTTGGGCAGATTGCTTTGTGACACACATTTTCAAATACTTTTCCTGTTTTCTGTTGCTTTATTTCCTCCCCTTTCCTTCCTTCCTCCCTTCTTCCTCCTTCCTTTCCATATCTTTCCCCCTTTCCCCAGTTCCCCGTTCTTCTCTTTTCCCTTGCCTCCCTGTTCCCTCTCTTCCTTCTTTCCAGATAGTGTCTTGACATGTAGCCCAAAATTGTCCAAGAAGTTGGTATTCTACTACTTTATCCTTCCTCCAGGGTGCTGGGATTACAGGTGTGTGCCACCATACCCAGTTATGCTAGTTACACATCCTTTGTTTATTTATTTTTCTGGTCATTATAGCTCTTGATGTCAAGAACTGAGAAGGCCTGAGATTTGTCTTTATATCCTGCTAGTAAGATAACATGTTGGTTTACCACATAATGTCATGGGTGTTAACAGAAGACATGAAACAAAGGCCTTCATTATCATGGCCCATGAGTCCCAGTTCCCCTTGTCCCACAAGTCCTAGGAGATGATTCAGAGATGACCTAGGGTCATGGCACATGATCAGCTGGTTTGTTGTAACAGTGGAGAAACCCAGGGCTCAGGAAACCTCATCTTCTCTTTTTTATTTTATTTTTATTTTTATTTTTTTTTGAGGTAGGGTCTCCCTCTAGTCCAGGCTGACCTGGAATTCACTATGTAGTCTCATGCTGGCCTTGAACTCATGGCGATCCTCCTACCTCTGCCTCCTGAATGCTGAGATTAAAGGCGTGCGCCATCACACCCACCCCCCCCCTTTTTTAAGGTAGGGTCTTTCTGTAGCACAAGCCTCGAACTCATAGCAATCCTCCTACCTCTGCCTCCTGAGTGCTGGGATTAAAGGTGTGTACCACCATGCCAGGTTAATTTAAATATATATATATATATATTTGCAGAGAGAGAGAGAGAGAGAGAGAGAGAGAGAGAGAGAGAGACAGAAAGACAGAAAAAGTGGGCATGCCAGGGCCTCCTGCCACTGCACAGGAACTCCAGATGCATGCACCACTTTATGCATCTGGCTTTACATGGGAACAGGGGAGTTGCACCCAAGCCTTCAGACTTTGCAAGGAAGCACTTTAACACTGAGCCATCTCTCCATCTCTGTTGTAGGCAGCCTTCTTGTGGCTCTATGGAAGACCTGACCAAAGTTGCTTGTGGAAGAAGGGGTTTATGTTGGCTTACAGTCTTGAGGGGAAGCTCCATGATGGCAGGGGAAACGATGGCTTGAGCACAGGGTGGACATCACCTCCTCCAAAGCACTGCAAACAGAGGCAGGAAGGTGTGCCAAACACTGGCAAGGGGAAGCTGGCTAGAACCCCAATAAGCCTGCCTCCAACAACACACCTCCAACAAGTTTCCAATACCTAAACTACCATCAGCTGGGGATCAAGCACTCAGAACACATTTGTTTGTGGGGGACCCCTGGATGAAACCATCCCAAGCCCCAAGCCCCATCTTTTGTAGGGGAGCTGCAAAAAAACCTTCCCAGCTGACCTTCCCTAGCCCAGGCTGACCTGGAATTCACTATGTAGTCTCAGTCTGGCCTTGAATTCACGGTGATCCTCCTTCCTCTGCCTCCCAAGTGCTGGCATTAAGCGTGTGCCACCATGCCCAGCTTTTTTTTTTTTTTAAAGTAGAGTCTCTCTCTCTCTAGCCCAGGCTGACCTGGAATTCACTCTGTAGTCTGCCTCCCCAGTGCTGGGATTAAACCTGTGCTCTACCAAACTGGCCCCAGGCTAGTCTTGAATTTGGATATTTAGTCAAGGATGACTGTCACAGTCAGCTTTCTAGTTGCTGTGCAGAAAAAAACCCAAGCAAAAGCGGCTTGTGGAGGAACGGGTTTATTAGGCTTTTGGACTCAAGGGGAAACTCTATCCTGGCAGGGAAAACGATGGCATGAGCAGAGGGCTGGACATCACCTCTGTCACAACACTGCAAACAACGGCAGGAAGGTGTGCTAAACACTGGCAAGGAGAAGCTGGTTTGTAACCCCATAAGCCCACCCCCAATAACACAGCTCCAGCGAGGTTGTAAAACCCAAACTGCCATCAGCTGAGGATTGATCACTCAGAACACATTCATTTGTTTGGGGGAGGGGGGAACACCTGGATCAAACCATGACAATGACCTTGACTCCCTGATCCTCTTGCCTCCACTTCCAGAGTCCTAGTAATGTGCCATTATGCCTGGCCAATGGATGTTTTGAGTTGAGAAATCTTTATATATATATTTTTTCTTTTGTATGTGAGTGTGGTACTGGGATGGAACCTAGGGCGGTCTGTCACCAAGTTGTATCTCCAACTCCTTTGATTTTGAGACAGGGTCTTTCCAAGTTGCCTAGGCTGCCTTGAAGATTGTGATCCAAGCCAGGCATGGTGGCTCATGCCTATAATCCAGTACTAGAGGCTGAAGCAGGGGGATTGCAGGGAGTTTGAGGCCATCATGGGCTACAGAGTGAGCTTGGGTATAGTGAGACCCTGCCTCAAAATAACCCTAAATAACCCCTCAGGATCCAGAATGGCTGGGGTTATAGGCCTGTGCCAGAGTGTTTTCGAGCTAAGTCTAACTTTTACAACAAATGAGATACAATGCACCTTTATTGACTGAGTATGAAGCTGGAGACAGCTTTTCAAAAACTAGTTATAGCCAGGCACTCGGGAGGCAGAGCTAGGAGGAAGGCTGTGAGTTCGAGGCCAGCCTCAGCCCACATAGTGAATTCAAGGTCAGCCTGGGCTAGAGCGAAATCCTACATTGAAAAATACAAATAAACAAACAAACAAACACATGAACAAACAACCCAATAGCAGCAACAAAAGCTAGTTACTCTCTTTAGGCTAGGGATGTATTTTAATAGTAGAGTACTTACCAGTACTGCCTCCCTCACAAAAAATAACTTTTTCTTTCATATTCTTTTAAAAAACATTTTATTTATTCATTTGCAATGAGATAGAGAGAGAGAGAGAGAGAGAGAGAGAGAGAGAGAGAGAGAGAGAGAGAGAGAATGGGCACACATGCCAGCACCTCCAGCTGCTACAAAGGAACTCCAGATGCATGAGCCACTTTGTGCATCTGGCTTTACGTGGGTACTGAGGAACTTGGGTCATTAGGCTCTGCAGGCAAGCACCTTAACTACTAAGCCATCTCTCCACCCCTGACATCCTATTTTGCTTAAGACTTTGAAGTACGTGGAAATAATCCAATCCAACTGAAACCCCCCAAAGTACACAGGCCCTGAGGATCCTTTGCTGGCATCACTCTAGCTCTATGGAAAGTGTCAATACAATTGAGCTTTATGACATTTCAAGATTGTGCGATTGTGGGCTAGAGAGATGGTTCAGTGGTTCAGGCAGTTGTCTGTAGAGCAGAATACCTGAGTTCAATTCCCCAGTACCCATGTAACACCAGATGCATAAAGTGGCACATGTGTCTGGAGTTCATTTGCAGTGACTGGAGGCTCTGGCACACCCATTCTTTCTGTCTCTCTCCCCTCTATCTCTCTCCCTCTCTCTCTCTCTCAAAAAATACGTAAGTAAATAAAATAAAATTATTTTAAAAAGAAAAAGATTGTAAGATTGTGATTACCCTGTATATGTCAACAGTATTTCTCATCTTTATTTTTGGTTCTGCGAGGTAGGTTCTCACTGTAGTCCAGGTTGACCTGGAATTCAGTATATAGTCTCAGGGTGGCCTCGAACTTAAGGTGATACTCCTACCTCTTTCTTTTGAAAAGACCCCCAAGGCCTTTCTCAAGAGAGTGTACCCCAGGACTTAAATAACCACACCAGCAGATGCAAAAGCAAGAGGTTTTTTTTTTTTTTCCTTGGCTGTGCAGACGGGCTCCTGGACCGATGAGTGCCAGAGAGCCCTGAGGAACAAAAGCTTCGGGTATTTATAGGCAAGAACCACAAAATTATAATACAGCTCAGACCACAGGACTTTTCATATTTCCATTGGTTCTTTTGTCCTGATCTGTACAATTTTGATTGGTTATCCAGTTGGAGCCTGGTATTTGCATTTCATATTCCAGGAACAGTCATATTTTACCTTTTATGGAGTGTTTGTTCAGTTTATGACTTGGGACCTCCCACAGAAGGGAAGGGGGAGTGAGCCAGGAGAGGTTCTTTGTTCTTTCATACATGGGCTGTTTTATGAAATGGAGTCAGTTTTACAAAATGGATTCTTCACTTTCAAGTGTTTGGATTAAATGCATGGGCTACCACACCTGGTAGTAATTTTTAAAATTAATTTATAAGCAGAGAGAGAATTGCATGCCAGGGCCACCACCTCTACACAGTGCAAAAGAACTCCAGATGCATGCGTCACTTTGTGTGTCTGGCTTTGTGTGGATACTGGGGAATTGAACCTTGGTTCTTAAGCTTTTCAGGAAAGTGTCTTAACCACTGAGCCATAATAGTAATTTTTTACTCAAATCCCTCTCTCTAGGGCCTTGCTATGTGGCCCAGGCAGAACTTGAACTTGTGACCCTCAGCCTGTGCCTCTGAGGTAGCTGAGGTCACAGGCATGCACCCTACGCCATTCTGTTCTCTCTCAGGAGGGCTATTTTTTTTGTTTGATTGTTTTTTGATGTTTTAAGGTAGGGTCTCGCTCTAGCCTAGGCTAACCTGGAATTCACTCTATAGTCTCAGGCTGGCCTTGAACTCACGGTGATCCTCTGCCTCCTGAGTGCTGGGATTAAATGCATGCATCACCACAGCCAGTTTCAGGTGGGTTTTGGAGAAAACAGAGAAACAAAGTACAAAATTGGGGTGCTAGATTAGTATACTCTTTTGGGGGCTTCATAAAAACCTTTCATTTATGTTTGTGGTTTAGTGTGTGGAACTTCAGAATGGCATTTTCCCACTGTCCATTTGTAGTACAATAAAGACAAATTAATACAAATCAAAATAATACAGCAGCAACATGACATATTTATGTATACTGATGCAGTAACAGATTTAATTTAGTGCAGCTTTTGAGAAGTCTTTTGTATTTCAATTTATACAGCTACTATCCAGGGTGAAGCTAGCCAATCTCTCAGCCTTCAGGATCTTGCTGAGTGAATCTCTTTTTATCTCTGGGGACTAGCTGAGCAAATGTCCCTCCTAGTGCGCCTTGCTTTTCTCTTCTGAAAAATAAGGAGGAGATACACACTACTAAAGATTTAAATAAAAGCAAAGGGCTTGAAATGCTCCAAAGGCATGCACCTTAGTCCCCAGGTCTGCTATTTCCTGTGCATAACATTTGAAAGTTAAATATTTTTGGCCAGGTTTAGTGGTGCATACTTTAATCTCAGCACTCAGGAGGCTGAGGTAGGAGGATCACTGTAGTTCGAGGCCAACCTGGGCCACAGAGTGAGTTCCAGGTCAGCCTGGGCAAGAATGAGACTCACCTTACATATATACAAATAACAAACAACAGCAACAACAGAACTAAGAAAGTTAAATATTTTTCAATGTAATCAGTGAGATGAAGTGTGATGGTTAAATTTTGATGTCAACTTGACCTTTCAAGTAATCTTGGGTGGGTCTCTGAGGATATTTACAGGAAGCCAGCCTCTCAGTAGGGGGCAGGATGTAAAGAAGCTCAAAGAAGCTAGAAGTAAACATCCTTTCCTGTGTGGGCAGTGCAGAGAGGAAATTCCAGAGACTCAGGAAGACATTAAGTCTTGAATAGGATTGCAAGACCCCACCCTAGGGCTATATAAAGGAGAAGAAATTCTCTCCTTGCCCTCCTGCCTGTTCCCTGTTCTGTGTGTGTGGTGATGGTGATGGGTTTCTCTCTCTGCTTGGACCTGTGAAAGAGGACCAGCCTCTTTCACTTTTATGACACTTCCCCTGGATCTGTAGCCTGAATAAATTGTTTTCTCCCATAAACTGTGCCTGGTTTGAAGATTCATCCAAGTGCCGTGTGGCTGACTATACAACAGGAAGCCAAGGAATAGCTGCTGAATTTGGCATTGAGTTTGAGGGGGCCTTGGCAAGAACCGTCTGAGACTTCTGGAAGCAGGCTGAGGAGTGAGAAGGTTGTGAGGGAGTGGTCACAACAATAAGGGACTCTCAGTAGTTGGGCTGTGACAGGAAGGAGAGAGGGCAGAAAACCCACGCTGGAGTCAAGTAGGTTTTGTTGTTATTTTTGATGTTTTAAAAACAGGGCTGGGGTTGGGAAGGTTGCTCAGTGGTTAAAGGCGCTTGCTTGCAAAGCCTGCCTGCCTAGATTTGATTCCCCAGAACCTATATAAAGCCAGATGCACAAAGTAGCGCATGTGTCTGGAGCTTGATTGCATTGGCAAGAGGCTCTAGTGAGCCCATTCTTTCTGCCTCTCAAATAAATAAATAAATAAATACAGCAGGGTGCTGAGGTGGCCCATGCATCTGGAGTTTGTTGCAGTGGCAGGAGGCCCTGCTGTGCCCATTCTCTCTTTTTTCTTTTTCTCCCTCTCTGCTTGCAAATAAAAATAAATATTAAAAAAAAGAAATAGCTGGGTCTGGTGGAGCACACCTTTAATCCCAGCATTCAGGAGGCAGAGGTAAAAGGATGGCTGTGAGTTCAAGGCCAGCCTGAGACTACACAGTGAATTCCAGGTCAGCCTGGGCTAGAGGGAGACCCTACCTTGAAAAACAAAAACAAACAAGCGAACAAAGAAATTAAGGGAAAGAGTAAGGGATGAGGCTGGATAAGAGCTGAGTTTTAGGGCTGCAGAGATGGCTCAGTGGTTAAGGCACTTGCCTCTAGTACCTAAGGCCCTGGGTTCAATTCCCCAGAACCCAAATAAGTCAGACTAACAAGGTAGTGGCTCTGATGCTCTCTCTCTCTCTCTCTCTCTCTCTGTCTCTCTCTTTTTCTCTCTGTATCTCTTTGCTTGAAAAATGAATAAATAAAATATTTTTAAAAAATTAAAAAAAGAGCTGAGTTTCTAAGTCTGAGGCTAAGAAGCTGAGTGACCTTGAAGGGTGGAAATCATGGGTTTGTGGTGAGGGCCTAGGCTGACAGGAGGTTGAAGGCAGAGGAGCCATCTGTGTGAACCACAGTGTGACTCCCAGGTGGGAAGGTGGTGGGTACTCCCATGTCAATGGAAGGCAGCCATTTTCAGCCCCACCCACTTTTTCTTTTCTTCCTTCTTCTTTCCCTCTTTGTCTTTTCTCCCTTCTTTATCATCATTGTAGCCAGACTTGTCTCAAACGCAGGATCCTCTGCCTTAGCCTCCCAAGATCAGGAGTGCAGGTGTGTGGCTATGCATCTAGCATGCCTAGGCTGCTGTTCTTGGAATTGTTTGGTTTTTTTTTTTTTTTTTTGAAGTAACATCTCACTCTAGCCCAGGCTGACCTGGAATTCACTATGTAGTCTCAGGCTGGCCTCAAACTCACTGTGATCCTCTTATCTCTGCCTCCCAAGTGCTGGGATCTAAGGCGTGTGCCACCATGAGATGGGTATTATTTGGGGGTATTCAAACGCAAACCCCAAACACAGGGTTTTTTAAAGAATTAAATAGGTCTGGAGAGATGGCTTAGTGGTTAAGGCACTTGCCTCCAGTGCCTAAGGCCCTAGGTTCAATTCCCCAGTACCCATATAAGCCAGACCCACAGGGTGGTGGCCCTGATGGGCTCTCTCTGTCTCTCTTTCTCTGTATCTTTCTGCTTGAAAATGAATTAATAAAATATTTTAAAAAAGAATTAAATAAAACAAGACTGAGAAGGATGATTATTAAATCTTATATTTCCTCAGAAGTCAGGAGAGGGGAGGGAGAGTCCGTAGACCAAGGAAGGAGGACTAGAGGCACCCATGTGGTCTAAGGGCCCCTGCAAAAAATTCATGGGCCTAAGGAGAAAACAAAATCTCCTCTCCTAAGCTTCCCTGGTGGAAGGACAAAACTTTCCCCATGGTGAAAACCTCAGTTACTGAGCTCTCAAAAACCTGTGAGCAGCCGGGCTTTTAATCTTGGGTCCTGAGTTGAATCCAAAAGAAGCCAGCACCCCTGGGTGCAGGGTCTGGAAGGGGCTGGGCTTGAACTTGTGCACCTGAGTCATTCCAGCTCTGTGGCAGCTGCTGCTTTGGGCCTTTCTGTATATCTGCCTCCACATAGTGCTGCCTGTCCCCCTTCCCACCAGTTTTACTGGTCATGGTCACATAGGTACCTTCTGCCTAGCATGTGTGGGAATGACAGCCTGGTGGAAGGAAAGCAGGTGTTTATCTGAACTTAACTGTTTGTATGTCACACAGTTCAGGCCAGGTGGATCCCCGCAGCCATACCTGGGATGGTGGGAACCTTCTCAAAATTCAAGTTCTAGCCGAGAGCCAATCCATGTCCAGCTTTGGTGCCTAGAGTGGTCCCTGGCCCCTGCAGGGCCCTTGTCTGCGCCTTGTTTCTTTGTCAGGTGGTTTCAGGGGTTGTGGGAAATGGAAGGGAAATCTGTGCCTTCCTCTTCCCACCTTTCTATTTAACAAATTGAGGATTCTACGTAAAAGGACGGTGCTATTAGAACAGCATTTGAAACAACCACTCATTCCAGAGGCCATTACTTTGACCTGAGTGTCTCTCTCTGTACCAGGGTCACCAGCTCAAGTCAAGATGTAATTACTCGTGCTAAAGTTCACATGAGCAAGTTCAAATTAGGTTGTTGTTTTGACCTTCCCAGAAACCTGGAGAGAGATACAGAGAGACAGAGAAGAGCCAATTCCCCAGACAGGTTCCAGCCAGCATAAGGAAACCTCTCCTCCCATGTAACTGTTAAAAGGAAATTTAGAAACACACCCACTTCTAAGGGTTTTCTTCAGTACTTCTCTATGGATCCACTCATTCTATTTTATAGAACATGTTACCTGATTCTAGAATTGTCTAGAAAGACAAGATTAAAAAATATTGTATTTATTTGAGAGAGAGAAGAGAAGAGAAGAGAAGAGAGAGAGAGAGAGAGAGAGAGAGAGAGAGAGAGGGAGGATACACCAGGGCCTCCAGCCACTGCAAACAAACTCCAGACACATGGGCCACCTTGTGCATCTGGGTATTGGAGAATCGAACCCAGGACTTTAGGCTTTGCAGGCAAGCGCCTTATCTACTGAGCCATTGATCCAGCCCTGACAATTAAGATCAGTTGCAATTTTGACCATCAACACTGTAAGGTCCAAAATTCCCCAAGACAAACAACCAACCAGAGACTCAAGTCAGAGCAAAAGCAAGGGTCATTTATTCAAGCAGGTTCGAACCCGGACTGCAGTCAACCAGTTACTTAGAAAACTGGGACCAGCGGCCCAGAATGCAGACACTCAAACCTTTTTATAGGCCAGAGTAAACAACTTTGGGGAATTTCCAGTCCAAGGGTTAGGGTCTGTATTATCAGGTTACAAAAACACCAGAGAAGCGAAACTAGGCCAGAATAGATGTCTGGTGTTTAGCTATTCTTATCCCTCCATATTCCTATAGCGTAAGCGTTTTACAGAAGCTGAA